>QRDG01001177.1:0-55579 GCA_012064385.1 Puccinellia tenuiflora
CCATGGTGGGGAATAGTACCAATTCCTAGCCAAGTAGGTTAACCAACTCACGGGAGAGGCCAAAAAAGATGGGTAGCATTCATCGTGAAAAAACCTACTCTGGGACGCTATGCTCCTGTCAACGTGGGTAAAATTCGTCGTGAAGAACTATGTCAAATAGGGTAGCGCCCTAGGCTAGGGAGCTACCCTCAAGAGGGTAGCACCCTTGCTTGAGGCGCTGCCCTATGAAATTATGATTTCGAACCCCTACAATTTTTTATCTACAACCCAAATGACACGATTCATTTTCTTATGGATCACAAATTAAATTATCTTTCCAATCACCGGTCTCATGATGGTTAGACAAATAGATAATATTTCGTAAATGATTTGCTTATGTCGGTTTATTTTTTAATGTTTAGACGATTTCGGAAAACATGGTTGTGAACAAATATTTCATAAAAATCTAGAACAAGAGGAGTACCTTGAAGAGCCAAACAAGCACCAACTTTGACCATGCTTCACCCATAATTTCAAACATGAAATATTCGTTCACAACCATGTTTTTGAAATCGTCTAAACATTTAAAAATTAACCAACATAAGCATCACAAAATATTATCTACTTGTATAACCATCATAAGACCGGTGGCATTGAAAAGATAATTTAATTTGTGATCCATAAAAAAAAAATCATATCATTCGGATTTGTAGAAAAAATAAAGGGTTTGAAATCTCATTTTCATAGGGTAGCATCCAAATAAGGACGATGCCCTCTTGAGGATAGCTCCTAGCTCAAGACGCTATGTTTTAGTTTTTTTATGAAAATATTATAAGCTCCTAGCTCTTGAGGATAGTGTTTCATACGTTTTGGTAAACAAATTTAGTTAGTCAAAACGACTTATAATATGAAACAGAGGTTGTATTAACTTTGAGGGCGACTGGGAGAAGGGCGCTCCGTGGCTCGCACGTGGCGCGTCAGCAGCGCGCGAGCTGCACGCTTCGCGAGGAGAGCGACGTGAGATTTTTTTTTTTTTTTGAGAAAGCGACGTGAGGCACTTGCCTAGCTCGGTACGTACGTGAGCGACGTGCAGGTTCCTGACTAGCTCGGTATGTACGTACGTAGTTTTTTCCAACACAACAAAATTCAAGCGTACACGATGTATAACAAATACTTTGCTAAAAGAGAAAAGAGAAAAGAGAAAAATAATAATAAAGATCTTGAAGGGTGCATTTGTTGTTGTCCCTAATATTTCTTCAATTCATCTGTTGTAGCGTGTGCTGCGGAAATGCGCCAGATTTGGGCAGTGCAATGCTCCACCGAATGCAGTCTAGGCAGAGTATTGCACAACCGAAGGCAGTACAATGCTTCGCCGAAAGCCGTGCAGACAGTGCATTGTGCAACTGAAGGCAGTGCACTGTCCAATCGAAGGCAGTGCACTGCCCAACCGAAAAAGTGCACTGTCCAATCGAAGGAGTGCACTGTGCAAACCGAAAGCAGTGCACCGCTCCATCCGAGGCAATTCATTAAAAAAAGAAAAAAAAAGGCAGTGCACTGGCCCATCCGAAGCAGTGCACTTCAAAAGAGAAGGTTTTACACCGCACTCTAAAAAAAGAGAAAAGGCAGTGCAACTACACCACTCGAGTCAGTGCAAAAAAAATTTCGTCGGAACATATCAACATGGTATCTAGTTTTGAAGATCTTGATGTGACTAGCACGACCGTGAAAACGGATCATGATTTGGACAAAAGATTCGCAAGATATTTTTTTTGTATTCGGATTTATGAATAAAAGCGTACAAACTCACACATGCGTTTCTCCCACCAAGGGACTCTCTCTCAAGGCGACAAGTGGCGCGTTCTGATTCACGCGTGGGTGGGAGAGCCTCCCACGGCGCGCAACTTGTCGCGTGGGAGTGAGTCAAAAAAAAAACCTCCTAGGGAGGGCACCTTTTTTTTAGTAATTTCGTTAAACTTTTGTTGCAGAGTCAATTTTACGCACTGGCGCTCAGGCAGACGATGCAAGCAAACACCAGCTGACCTAGCCAGCCGCTCTCCATAAAAAGCTCCGTCGGGGCGCGCGTGATCCCGACCGACTCCCAACTCCCCAGGGTCTCCCTCCTCCCTCCCTCCCTCCCTCCCTCCGCCCGCGGCACGACACTTCCCCAAAAACCCGAGATTACCAGTCCACGCCGCAAGATTTTGTGGTCCTCGATCCCTCCCTCCATTAAAACCCACACCGACGAACGAGTCTTCACTGCAGCCGCTGCCGCTGCGGTGAGTGGGGGCGCAATGGCGAGATTCGGCGCCGCCAGGATGCGGGCGTGCGGGCCGTGGGGCGAAGGCGGCGGCAGCGGCGCCGTGGGGGGCGCGCTCGAGAGGGAGATGTCACGTGACGGCAGCCAGTACAGCCTCTCCAGCAGCATCCTGCCCTCGCTCGGCGCCCGGAGCAACCGCCCGCGCCCAGCTCCGCCGCTTCAAATATCATCTCCCCCTACGACCGCAAGTACAGGTAGGTGATTCTCCCCGCTCGCCGCCAGCCTCTCTCTACAACCTTCCATCATTACTCTCCTGTCGTCATCATAGGCAGGCAGTCCACTCCATTCCTCTATCTCTCCGCGGCCGTTTTGTTTCAAAATTTGTTCTTTTGCGCATTGTTCGTTTCCGGTCCGTCCCTTCCTGGCTGGTTTGCTATGCCGCTGCTTCAGTTTAATTTGTTTAAGAAAATTTAAGAGATCGATGGATGGATGGTCCACGTTGAGCTGCTACGAAGTGGAGGCTTTGCAAGTTTTGCTTTGCTCTCTCCCTTTGTTCTAACTACTCTACTAGAGTCATTATCGTGTCATATGTTAGAAAGGCAATTCGCAAAAAGTATGTATATTAGCAGGGGCCTGTATATTAGAAAGGCAGGCTACGGAACACAGTTCAATTATATGTTCTTCCTACTTTGCCACTAATCTTGCTCGTCTTTACGTTCTCCCTCTTCCTCTTGGATCAAAACTTCAGTGCCTGTCCACTGATTATTATTTCTGGATTACAAAACCAAAGCCCGCTGGATCAAAAAATAGTAATCAAACCTTCGATATCTTTATGTTCTCCAGGGTTGACTTAAGCTGAATTATTGATTTGTTTGTTTTGTCGACATACTACTCGTCTCTTCTGCTTATTTTTATTACTACCTGCTTTGAACTGCTTGAGTCGTTTGCGACCGCTTTAGTCTATCTTTTTTTTTCGGTAGGTAGACAAGGAACTCGTGATTTTGATGCCGACATTTTCTTCATTTCTTCATACGCGTCGTTCTCCAAATGGGCTCATTCACGGAATCCAAACGCAATTTTTTGTTTGTAAATTATTTCTTAATTTTTTTTTATTTTGGAGCAAACCTCTCCGGCCCCATCTATCTATATATACCTCTTATAAAGTAAAACCCCACTAACATGCCATTAATATTTTTCTATCTCAACATACAAGCTATCCACATCATCCACTATTTTAGACTATCAATTCCATATCACCTACACTAATATTTATTAATCTTTATATACAAAATCCACATCATCAATCTTTTTAATTATTTAATTATACATGCTAATAATTTTTGACACACATATTTTGTATTGAATAAATTTAGTATCTCGACTATGACAAACTGAATTTTACATATTCATATAGAGAAATTAATGTATCATATTTTTCATGCCTTTTTATTTAAAATATAAATTTGTAAATAGATTCCCGCTGAACGTGCGGGTATCTTCTAGTTCTCATCATTGAAAACGAAGCCACATGGTTTGCCATATAGAGTTGCAGACTCCAGCTTCAGAAGATGAAAATTCTTGGAATTATTTGTGTGTGTGTGTGGTGGGGGGTGTGGGGGGGGGGGGGGGGGTTACTTTGGTTTTAGTCGGTGGTTTCTGAATTATATTTCCAATCGGAAAAATTGTTGATAGTCTATGTGACTGTGCTAACTGACGTTGCCAGGCCCTAGCTAGCTCTCTCTCAGCTCACAGACGGAGGAAGAAGATGAACTCTGAATTTTTTCAGCCCACAATCGCTCGGCGCACGGACGCCTTTCTTTTTCTTTCAGCTGGCTAGATTCACAAGCAGTACACAGGGGGAAGCTTTATACGCAACCCGCACACACGTCGCTGCGCCCCACTCCAGCTCGCTCGCCACGATGAGCTCCCACGCGCCCACGATCTGCTCGCCCAGGCCACGCACACGGCGCGCTCGTACGCGCACAACGCGGCCAGCTTCTGATGGATCGACGCGGTCACCCGGTACTCTTGCTAACAGAACGCACGCACACACACGCGCCACACCCGACATGGCCTCGACCTGGTGCGCTGACACCAGTCGCTACCATCACGGGCATGGCTTATTGGCAACACACTACCCCTAAGCCATGATCTAGTACAGGCCCGGCGACCCAAAGGAGCGCTTCCTCCTTCCCCTTCTTCGGCTGCCGGCAATCGCGGGCGAAGTGGCCGCGGATGCCGCAGTTGTGGCACTTGCTGCGCCGTCCTTTGCCTCCAGCTCCCGTGCTGCTCCGTGCATCGTCGTCGTCGTCGTAGCCGCCGCGACGCCTCGCCGCCCACTGTGTCGCAATGAGCAGCAGCTGGCCGTCGCCACGCTCGCCGCCACCACGCTTCTTGCACCGCCGCTCCGAGTGTTCCTCGAAGGCCTTCAGCCGCCTGAGCGCCTCGTCGAAGCAGATCGTCTCCACGTTGCAGAACTGCTCGATGCCGGCCACCGCCGTGTACAAGCGAGGGGCACCGGGTCCAGGAGTTTCTTCACCATCGCCGCATCATTGAGGGTCGCGCCAAGACTGGCGTACCTCGTCGCCATGCTGCTGATCTTGCCGGCGAAGACGTCCAGCTGCTCCCCGTCCGCCATCTCCAGGTTGTCGAACTCGCCGCGGAGGGTGGAGAGCCGAGCCGCCCTGACGCGATCCGCGGGAACGAATCGTGTCTTGAGGCTCGCCCACACCTCTGCAGCCGTCTTCTTCGACGACACCTGCAGCAGGATGTCCTCGGAGAGCGCTCCGAGGAGGTATGCCCTTGCCGGCTTGTCCTTCTTCGCGATGACCGCCGCCGCCGAGTCCTCTGCCGGAACCACCGCTTCCCAGAACCCCTGCGCGTCGAGGTTCGCCTCCACCTTGATAGCCCACACGGTGTAGTTGTCACCGGTGAGCATCAGCACAGGGAGCGACACCGTCCTCCCTCCGATGCCGTACGGGACGATGGACATGGCCGCCGACAGGATCGCACGAAGCTCTGATACCAATTGACGTTGCCAGGCCCTAGCTAGCTCTCGCCTCTCTCTCTCTCTCAGCTCTCAGCTCATAGACGGAGGAAGAAGATGAACTCTGAATTTTTTTCCTCGGCGCACGGACGCCTTTCTTTTTCTTTCAGCTGGCTAGATTCACAAGCAGTACACAGGGGGAAGCTTTATACGCAGCCCGCACACACGTCGCTGCGCCCCACTCCAGCCCGCTCGCCACGACGAGCTCCCACACGCCCACGATCCGCTCGCTTAGGCCACGCGCACGGCGCGCTCGTACGCGCACAACGCGGCTAGCTTCTGACGGATCGACGCGGTCACCCGGTACTCTCGCTAACAGAACGCACGCACACAACGCACGCACACACACATGTGCCACACCCGACATGGCCTCGACCTGGTGCGCTGACACCGGTCGCTACCATCACGGGCATGGCTTATTGCCAACACTAACTAGGTGGTAGAAACTACAATTTGCTTTCTTTTTCTCAATCACACTTCTTAACAGGCAACGTAAAGTCTGAAATGATTGAGAAGGTTGGGTAATCCACATATGCTTCAACGGCCCTCTCACATGTGGCTCGATAAGGCCTAAATGCGAACAAAAAGAGAGCACACAATTTTTTCATGCACCAACCTGTAGAACCAAAGTCCAAAGTGATGGAGAAGGTTGGGCAATCAACATATACTTCAACAAGCGCAAGACATACACAACCCAAGCAACCAAGAACAGAAAGGAAAACTAATCAAATCAAATCTACAGGAAATGCCAAGAAATTTTAGTTACTAATATTGCAAAAGTTTGGCACACATAGTACATGCCCATGGAAGGTTAATGTACATGGAACGACCTCGTCAGTGGAAACTGCATGTACAAGTCTAAAATTATGAAAACTTGGTCAAACTTAGAAAGCATTGAATATTGAATAAATTTATACGCCACGTATTTCGGGGCGGCGGGAGTAGTACATATTGAATGTTATATTGTACGTGCATGTAAAATCCTAATATCAAACTCAGGTGCATTTGAATATATAATTGACAAATCCATGTTTTTAATTGTAATCACTATTCATTTGGTTGTTTGTGAGTTTGATATCTTCCCTGGGGAGATTAAGTTTGATCTTTAAATTTTGTACTTAATTTAGTATCATATTAATTCAGTATCACCTTGTGTACATTTCTTCTATAGTTCTATAGAACTTCACAATGCTTGATGGAGTTTTCATGAAAGGTTGGTTTCCATGTGATTTTTATGGGCGGAAAGGGTAGGCGCTGCCAATGCACTAAAGAAGAAAAGGTTATATATACAAGAAATTCCATGCACTACAGGAATGACCCTAGGTGCCGACGGCCTTTTGCCGTCGGCCTAGCACCTTTTGCCGTCGGCGTAGTACCCCGTAGGCATAGGTAAATATACCGTCGACGTAGCATATGCCGTCGGCGTAGTCTACGCCGACGGTTTTGCCGTCGGCATAGCTCCCCATACGCCGACGGCTTAGGTTTTCCAAGTATTTTTAATTTTTTGAAAAAAAAATTGAATTTTTTTTTATTTTTTTATCTTTTTTTATTCTTTTTATTTGTATTTCGAAATTTTCGACTTAGTCACATACTTAATTGCACACTTAATTATTATAGGTCAAAGTACTTACCCTAGTCAAACTTCCCAGTTGGTCATCCATCCTCCAGCCCGAGCACGCTTAACTTTTGAGTTCCTTCCAACATAGCTTCCAAATGTGAAATTAGAACTTACTGATATTAGTACCCTATCAATCATATTAACCCCTCGGTTATGATGTTACACTTTTCATTGTTTAAATTTTAAAAGTTTGTTTGAGTAAAGTAACAATGATTATGTAATAGTATATTTTGAATAAATAACAATAAAATGAATTTTACTTTATTTTTTTCCTTTTTACATTTAATATGGAATAATTCATATCTTTAAATCCGTAAATCGAAATTTGACAAATAAAATACCTAAATCGATTAGAAAAATGAGAGGAATTCAAATATTTCATCCATATCATCTTTTGCATCACAAAAACCTTTGGATATAAAAACATACTTAGGTATTTCAAACATTTTAAATACGTTCCTGCCGATTTCGCTGGAAGTGGGTCTCGGTTTCGGTCTAGGGTTAGACATAACTAATTCAAAAAAAATCAAAAAAATGAAAAACCTTCACATGGCATCCTTTTATTTGACCTACCACCTGGAAAAAATTATAAACATGAGTTATGAAGGTTTTTATGAAAAAACCTACACAGAAATAAGCTATAAGGTATAAAGATGTATGGTTTTCGACTGAAATAAGCTAGGGTATAACATTTAACATAGCAAAAAATGTCCGAATGAGACAATATTTGACACAATGGTGTATCTTGGTTGTAGAATAGTATTGACTAAGGGGTTTAGAGTTTTCGTTGAATAAAAAACCCATTATTTATTTTTTTAGTGTTAAAACAGGCTTTTTTTGTGAAGCAGCTACTAAAACGGCTCATCGAAATAGGAACATCAAAATAGATAGAAAATAGTAGACCATCTTATAAGTGCATTTAACCCTGGGTTTGGATATAAAAACATACTTAGTTGTTTCAAACATTTCAGAGAAGTTCCTGCCGACTTCGCTGGAAGTGGGTCAGATTTGAACTACGAGTGCCGCATAGTTTGGTCATGATTTTTTGAAAAAATCACTTTTAAATCCACAATGTATACTTTCTTTAGAGATCTTTGACGGGTTTTGCTGGATCGAAGTTACGGTTAGGTTTAGGTTTATCGTTAGGGTTTACGGTCTCGGTTTCGGGCTAGGGTTAGACATAACTAATTTAAAAAAAATAAAAAAATGGAAAACCTTCACATGGCATCTTTTTATTTGACCTACCACCTGGAAAAAATTATAAACATGAGTTATGGAGGTTTTTATAAGAAAACCTTCACAAAAATGAGCTACGAGGTATAAAGATGTATGGTTTTCGACTGAAATAAGCTAGGGTATGACATTTAACATAGCAAAAAATGTCCGAATGAGGCAATATTTGATACAATGGTGTATCTTGGTTGTAGAATAGTATTGACTAAGGGGTTTAGGGTTTTCGTTGAATAAAAAACCTATTTTTCATATTTTTGTGTCAAAACAGGCTTTTTTTGTGAAGCAGCTACTAAAACGGCTCACCGAAATAGGAACATCCAAATAGATAGAAAATAGTAGACCATCTTATAAGTGCATTTAACCCTGTGTTTCGATATAAAAACATACTTAGGTGTTTCAAACATTTCAGACGTTGGAAGTGGGTCTGATTTGAACTACGAGTGCCGCATAGTTTGGTCATGATTTTTTTGAAAAAATCACTTTTAGATCCACAATGTATACTTTCTTTAGAGATCTTTGACGGTTTTTGCTGGATCGAAGTTACGGTTAGGTTTAGGTTTATTGTTAGGGTTTACGGTCTCAGTTTCGGGCTAGGGTTAGACATAACAAATTCAAATAAAATCAAAAAAAGGAAAACCTTCACATGGCATCCTTTTATTTGACCTACAACCTGGAAAAAATTATAAACATGAGTTATGGAGGTTTTATAAAAAAACCTTCACAGAAATGAGCTACGAGGTATAAAGATGTATGATTTTCGACTGAAATAAGTTAGGGTATGACATTTAACATAGCAAAAAATATCAGAATGAGGCAATATTTGACACATTGGTGTATCTTGGTTGTAGAATAGTATTGACTAAGGGGTTTAGGGTTTTCGTTAAATAAAAAACCCATTTTTCATTTTAGTGCCAAAACAGGCCTTTTTTTGTGAACCAGCTACCAAAACGGCTCACCGAAAAAGGAACATCCAAATAGATAGAAACTAGTAGACCACCTTATAAGTGCATTGTTTAAGTGCCAGAAATAATTTTCAAAATATTTTCATAAATATGATTTTCCATTTTTTAAGTGTCAAATATGACTTTTTAAGTAAGCTTGTACCAAAAATATGTTACAAAAAGTCATATGCATGGTGAAAAATATTATATGGATGTCATATTTGGAATTCTCTCATTTTTCTAATTAATTTAGACATTTTATTTATTAAATTTAGATTTACGGATTTAAAGATATGAATTATTTCATATTAAATGAAAAATAGAAAAAAATCATATCATCTATGCCGACGCCTTTGCCGTCGGCGTAGCCCTGTGAACCTATGCCGACGGCTTTGCCGTCGGCACAGCCATCCTACGCCGACGACAAAGGTGTGCCGACGGCCACCTCGACCGGCTGGCCCGCCAGGAAGCTACGCCGACGGCCCCGACAATTTGCCGTCGGCGTAGCAGCTGGCCGTCGGCACATCGGGCCATTCCTGTAGTGATGTTTCTAGAGTTTTAGTCTTTTTCTTTTTTCTCAGAGGCTCCTTTTATGTAATGAAATCCTCTATATATTATTAAGTGTTAACTTTAGTAATTGGTAATTCCAGGCTTAAGTGGGGGTGCTAGATTTTTTCGATAAGAGGAAGCTGTATTGAGCAGCCCTGGGAATCGCTTCGAGGCTTAGCCAGCAGATAGCAGTGCTTACACCCAGTATGCAAATTTTAAGCGATCTGGACATAAAGAATAGATAGATCACACTTTTAGGCGGGGAAATTGTGTTTATATTATACAGACATAAGGCATGCATCAATTCTGATATCATGTTATTAACACTATGCAGATTGTGGGAGATTTTCCTCATAGTTCTTGTAGTCTACTCTGCGTGGGTCTCCCCATTCGAATTTGGCTTCATTCGGATTCCTACAGGGGCGCTAGCTGCGACGGACAATGCTGTGAATGCAATCTTCGCAGTTGACATCATCCTGACCTTCTTTGTAGCCTACTTGGACAGACTGACATATTTGCTTGAAGATGATCCAAAGAGAATTGCTTGGCGTTATACTACCAGCTGGTTTATTCTTGACGTTGCCTCCACAATCCCATCAGAAATTGCTCGCAGGATGCTACCTTCAAAGCTCAGGTCATATGGATTCTTCAACATGCTTCGTCTATGGCGTCTCCGAAGAGTCAGCTCTCTCTTTGCTAGGTATGTTCGTGGTAACGGATGAATATAAAAAATTATGTTCTGTCCTGCTCTTCTATCTAGATATGACCAAATACTATTAAAACTTGTTAATTGGGCTATCATCTTTGAGCCATGTTTAACATATTTTTCATCATTTTATAGATTGGAGAAGGATAGACACTTCAATTACTTCTGGGTCCGGTATGCTAAGCTCATTTGTGTAAGTGGTCAGGACGTCACAGTGTACTCCTGTAAATTTAATATAATGATATCATGTTTCCTTACCTTTCATCTTGTAGGTCACACTTTTTGCTGTGCACTGTGCAGCATGCTTCTACTATCTTATAGCTGATCGGTATCCAAACCCAAAGGAAACGTGGATTGGCAGTACCATGGAAGATTTTCATCAACAGGGATTGTGGGTTCGCTACGTAACATCAGTTTATTGGTCAATCACCACGCTTACCACTGTGGGTTATGGGGATTATCATGCGGAAAACATAAGAGAGATGATTTTCAATGTTTTTTACATGTTCTTTAACCTTGGGTTAATTGCTTATTTGATTGGGAACATGACCAATTTGGTTGTCCATGGCACCAACCGTACTCGAACCTATGTGAGTTTTGTTTGGCTAACCTTTGGTTACATCAAATAGTTATTTTAATACTCAACTCTGAGATCTTGTTTCTGTTTTCTTTTGATTAAAGCGAGATACAATTCAAGCAGCAAGCAGCTTTGCAATTAGGAATCAGTTACCACATCGGTTACAAGATCAGATGATATCACATCTTAGCTTAAAGTTCAGGACGGACTCAGAAGGTCTTCAACAACAAGAGACTCTTGATGTGCTACCAAAGGCCATTAGATCTAGCATTTCTCACTATCTCTTTCTCCATCTGGTTCAGAACATTTACCTATTTAAAGGTGTATCTAATGATCTAATTTTTCAACTGGTGAGGCTGTGGTAATTCTTTAGTCTTTGTTTTAGTTAGTTACTCCTGGACATATGCTTATATTGTCATTTTGCATGCTTCCTTTTAAAGGTTTCGGAGATGAAAGCTGAATACTTTCCACCTAGGGAGGATGTAATTTTGCAGAATGAAGCACCCACTGATTTCTACATTTTAGTTTCTGGTAGTGTGGTAAGAGTGCTGTTTTTTTCCTGTTTGTTTTAATTTCGTAGTTAATATAGTTACTTGTGAGAAGATTACAGATAAAAAAGGTAGTCATACTGGTATTAGTTTTAACACAATAGGTGTTACTGTCATTCTGACAATCGATAAACATGTTTCTTGTTCAGGAGTTACTTGAGCTGCAAAATGGTGCGGAACATGGTGCAGAACAGGTAAGTCCTATGTTGCTTTGATGCTTAGCTTGAAGCAAATTTATGCATCAAACGGTCCTTAAAATAATATGTTGGTATTCGGTAATCTCCAGGTAGTGGGAGTGGCCAAGTCCGGAGATGTTGTTGGAGAAATTGGGGTTCTTTGCTATAGGCCTCAACTATTCACAGTTCGGACAAAATCCTTGTGTCAGCTTCTACGCATGAACCGGACAGCGTTTCTCAGCATTGTTCAATCCAATGTTGGAGATGGAACTATCATAATGAACAACCTTATTCAGGTTTACTATCCATATTACCCTTCACAGTTATCTTCTCTCATATATGGAAATTGCACATTTACAGAGACTGTTAGATTTTAATTGTTAAGATCTTGAGCTACGCTAATGGAGCTTTTTGGTACACCTATCCGACCCCTTCTGTTCACCTTGCATGACAATTTGTGAAATTGAAAATTCAATCCTCACATAATCACCAGCTCACCTTAGATCCTTAAATTACATTTATGTGGGCTATTCTCTGATTAGTGGATGCTCGCAATTGTAACCAACACGCTGAAAATGTTCTACAAAATGTTGTTTGCCTATGAAGAACTGTAATACCATGAAGGCTTGTTGTATGCATATTAAGATCCTCTTTTTTGTACAGTTACTGAAGGATCAGAAAGACAATGGCGTAATGGTAAGTGTGCTGAAGGAGATCGAGAACATGTTAGCTCGAGGTCGTCTGGATTTGCCAATTACACTGTCATTTGCAGTAACTAGAGGAGATGACCATTTAGTGCATCAACTACTTAAACGTAATCTGGACCCAAACGAGTCGGATCAAGATGGGCGTACAGCATTGGTCAGTATGTTCATCAATGCATAACCACGCTCTTTATTCTATACAGTATTTTTTTAAGCAGGAAAATGACAATCTTCATTTTCATGATCAACAGCACATAGCTGCTTCCACAGGAAATGAGCAGTGTGTCAAGCTTCTATTAGACTATGGAGCGGATCCAAATGCCAGGGGTAAGCCTATAGCTAGACTTATGATAATTCCTTCTTGGTCCCCAGAATTCCTCTGAAATTTAAGTCTATTACCGTGTATCACTTAGGAAAAATTTACTCTCGACAAGCTAGAACAAGAGTGTTTTCTTAATTGTGCATACTAATCGCGAAGAATTGTTAAGTTTATGTAGGTTTGATCATACCTCCATCTGACGTGCCTTTAATTCTTCCAATATCCAGATTCAGAAGGAAAGGTTCCACTATGGGAGGCTATGTATGCAAAGCATGATACAGTTGTGCAGCTGTTAGTCAAGGGCGGTGCAGATTTGTCATTGGGGGATACAGGCTTATATTGTTGCCTCGCAATTGAGCAAAACAATATAGAACTGCTCGAGGAAATACTCAATCGCATCCATGATGCAAACATGCCATCTAAAGATGGAAACATTCCTCTGCACCGTGCTGTCTGCGACGGAAACGTTGAGATGGTTGCGTTGTTACTGAAACACAGAGCTGACATTGACAAGATGGACAGCAACGGCTGGACTCCAAGAGCTCTAGCTGAGCAACAAGGTCATGAAGAAATACAAGCCTTATTTAAACCGTTGACACCACCAATAAAATACATCTCAAATGGCAGGGCGACACCTATGCTGCTAGGCAGGTTCAGCAGTGATCCCTCAATGCGAAATGTGATCCGTGAAGACACTGAGCTACCGAGCAAAGTTCTTCCACAAAAGCTAGGCAGGAGGAAAGTCAGCTTTCAGAACTCCCTTTTCGGAGTCATCTCTTCGTCACATCCACACCCACACCGAGACACTGACCAGCTACTCTCAAGAGGTCTTGCAGCAACAGGTGCTCCGAGTTATCGTCAGGACCATCACAAGCCACTTGTCAGGGTGATAATCAGCTGTCCTGAGAAGGGGAATACTGCTGGGAAGCTTGCGGTTTTACCGCGGTCAATGCAGGAGCTTCTTCAACTAGGTGCAAAGAAGTTCGACATGATGCCTACTAAGGTCCTGACGATCGAGGGTGCTGAGGTGGACGAGGTTGAGCTCATCAGAGATGGTGATCATCTTGTTCTTGCCAGCGATGACTGGGTGCCAGATGTCATGCAAACAAGATGAAAGTTTAGCAAGAGAACTTCGGTTTTGTGGTTTACTACTATTTGGGTAAGAGCAAGTCTAATAAGGCCACGTAAGCAGGATATAAGGATTTGAATAATATATTTTTGCTTAGTTGGATGAGAGAGAAGAGGAGAGAGAAGGGAAGCGGACTCTTATGCAAGAGCTAGCTGCAGCACGTGCTCCTAGACAGATTGTGAGAGTGTAAAGTGGGCCGTGCATTCATGAAATAGTACTTTTCTATAGCTAACTATTATATGTGTTGGCTATTAGTTTGACTTGGCTATAAGGTAGTGCCATGTCATCTATAGCCAAACTAATAGCCAACACATATAATAGTTAGCTATAGAAAAGTACTATTTCATGAATGTACGGCCCACTTTACACTCTCACAAGCTGCCTAGGAGCACGTGTTGCAGCTGGCTCTTGCATGAGAGCCCGCTTCCCTTCTCTCTCCTCTTCTCTCTTATCCAACTAAGCAAGAATATATTATTCAAATCCTTATAGCCCGCTTACGTGGCCTTATTAGACTTGCTCTAAAGAGGGATGGTGAACTACCACCCTTGTAGCAAAAGCCAATGATGAAAGAATAACTGGAAATCAACAATAGCTAGCTACTCCACCATGAAACAGATGGTGACCTTCGGTTATGCCCCACCAAGAGAAATGTATAATCATTTTGAAGTGGTAGAGCATGCCTTGTTGTCTGGTGGGCATGCAGAATTTGTACAGGCCTCTGGGTTATCTAGCTATTACTATTATGCCTTTCAGGCCTCAGCATTCTTACTTCCTATGGAACTGTTGGTGCTGTAGAGCTTGAACCTTGAGGAATGTTGCCAGCAACACATTTTCGAACAGCTTGTCCCTGAAATTTTGTTTAACTGGGACTAAACAATAACATCAGGATGGTAACAGCTGTATAGTGCACCGCAAGCAGCTGTACAAGAATTGCTCGTCTTTTTTTATTTTACTAGCAAAAATGCCCGTGCGTTGCTACGGAAGAGAAAACTAAATGTCATGATGTGACGCGTCACCACCACCTCGTATGTCCGTCGTTTCAGCACCAGAAACATCATACGCTATCATCACCACCTCGCCCCACTCCGCTAAATCCTTCGCCTCTCTCGGGTCAGAGTATAGAGAAAAGACAGATAAATAGTCGGGGGAGGAATCGGTATGCGGATGTATAGTGCCCGTTCGAGCATCCGCTCTTTCCAACACAGTGATGCATATGCATTTGACCCAACCTTTCATAACTATAGGTATAATTCAATTACTAAAATTATGCACATTCCAATTCTTCCAATATAATAGTAGGAAGGTACTATAAAATTTTCATAATATTTGGCATGCAAAATTACTTATTTCGGAATGAAACTTCTTTTAAACATACAAATTGATTTGAGTTTTGGAGAAGGGTTGCATTGAAACCAGGAGCGCCCATATGAGAATTTCCACTATTTTATGAATTTTAAACCTCCAAAAAATTAGAAACTTGATACATTTGCAACCATATATAAAATATAAAAAGAAAGAGAAAGAAATCTTGTGTTACCTGTTTGGCCCAAAATTAGGGCGATGTAAAATCCATGAAACCCCTTTTACAAAAACAAAAATCCGATCGTGCAAGCATCGTTTCCCAATGTCATCTTGGCCGATTTCCAGGGTAGCCCACATGATCGGGGTGTGACCGGGTTATGTTTAGCCGGTTTTTTCCATAGGGATGTTAATTCGTTCCAAGGAGCTGAATATAAGTTGTAATAATGTCATATTCTCTAACAGGGAGAATTGTCTTTGCACTTTATCTACCTATTTAAGAACAGGGCAATATGGCAATACCATGAGGTTATCTTCACCATGAGAGCTCGTTTTCATCTCTTCCGAAGCGCGAAGGTACACATGGAGGCATTTCCAGTGCCGTGGTCACAGAACTTGAGACCTCCTGTCTCAGTCTGCGTATAGTGAAGAAAATAATAATCTTGCAGCTTAGGTCAACAACCTTCACTGACCTCAACCAATAGCATTGGTCTGAAACAAAATAGCATCTCACCGCTCTCAAACAAGCACCAGTGCAGCACCACGCAGCTAAATAGAAATCAGCAGTAGCAGAAAACAGAGCTACCGCTTCCAACAACACTAATTAAAACCAACCATTGTCGGACCTCCTGCTCTGTTGAGATTTTCTACCACTCCCTCCATATACAGCGGCGGTGCAACAACCAACAGAGGAGGCAAGGCGAGGACGCCGGGACACAGGGACAGCAGTGGCCGCGGAGCGGCGCATCAGCATAATCAGAGGAGTCCTATCGATCTCCTTCTCTGCCTCCTACTGGTCCTCCGGGCTCTCCGCTGTCGCTTGTCCCCTCAATTCTCGAGCTGCGGAGGTCCTCTGTGTCTCGCCACCAGCCTGACGTTGATTGTTTCGTTCCTTGCGGTGAGAAATTCCTTTTGATGAGCGCTGATGGCGTCGACAGGGAAGGAGGACCGGCGGCAGCTTGGTGACCTGGAGGCAGGGCAGAGGAGAGAGAGGATGGGTCATGGTTTTCAACCGACTCGTGGCCGGCGGTTCCGTGCCAAAACCGAGGTTCTCCCGGAACGCGCCGTCCGACCGCGGGAGCTCTTCAGTTCTAGCACGTCCGACGTAGTAGTATGGCGGAGTGGGACGCCGTCCTCGACGCAATCGTCCTCAATCATGTGGATGCGACAGCGCCGCCGCCTCGTGTATGATCTTGAAGCGCTCGTCGTCGGAGCTAACCAGCGTGATCGTCCGCTGCGGTCGTCGTCATGGTTCTGCTTGATCTCTCGTCGAACAGCTAGCTCTCGTGCCTGATATCTTGGAACACTCGATTTCGATCCGAAGTTTTGATCGATTTCGATCCCATATTTAAATGCACAAAGAAGCCTAGAAGAGGATGACTCAGGTCTTGGTGTTGGGTACTGAGTTTGGATCGGTCTCTTGACAAATGCGATCATATTATTATTATAGATATAGATATAGATTTTCAAATTCCCGTCACCAGATTTTTGGTTTCAGTAAAATGGGGATATCTCGGCTGTCCGGACTCCGATTGGGCCGAATTTTAGGTCTAGAACGATTGGCGGAAAATTCCCCACAACTTTCGCGACCAAGCTTTTTTATTTGACGTCGTCTTCGGGTCGGTACGGGGCCATCTTCGAAAATAGTTTTCAGACAGATTTCAGAAAAGTCCAATTCGATTGAAACAAGGTTTCCTTTTTGCACTCTTGTCAATTCGAATCTTTTTTGAACTTACCGGTGGCATAGGTGGGTAATTATATGCAACGTGAAGGGTAGTTCAGATGACGTACCAAACCAAACCGCGGAAGCCTTATTGCTTTTATTATTAGGTATAGATTTTCTTTTCATTTTGATGCCAAATGTGTGACAATGTATTTATTTTCTTTTAATTTTGATGGCAAATGTGTGACAATGTACTAAGTTGATGGTGTAAGGTCCAGTATTTTCTGTTAGCAACACAAGCCACGTGAGGCTGATCCACTGGCGTTTGGCACGGGACACAAGCCAGAGAGGACACAGAGAGCCATCCGGAAGCTCTTCCCCCGGCCGAGAAGGACATTTCCCCTGGCCGTCCGGAATTTTCTCTGCTGAAATGATTTCAGTCAAGTTATTCTCAGTTCTTTCTATTAAAGGATAAGATAAAGTGGCATCTGGAGTTCTGGACTGGAGCAGCGATAGACGTGAACAAGGACACAACAAGCATGTGCTGTACAGATTCAACTTGCTTGACTGAATTGGAACACCATTACATGTGATAAAAATAAGTTTGGAGCTCTAGGACCCTCGAGATTGTGGGTCAGGCTCCACTACTTTGCAATTAACGACGGCTCACACAAACTCACACCAACAAGAGGTGATCTACTCGGTGTATTTTGGGCGCTACCCGAGAGAAAAGGCCCCCGCGACCTAACCACTCTCCCTCCCCTCCCGCGTCCGCGCCGGCGGCACGGCTCCTCTCCCTCCGTCCCTCTCCGCCCCCTCTCCATCATTTCCCCTCTCGCCGTCGTTGGCGCGAGCCGACTGCCGTGGCTCGGGCGATGCTGGCGGTGGCGGACTTCCTTTCCCTGAGCGCTTGGAGGAGGCCACGCGGGGTGGCGGTTCTCCGGCGGCCGGTGCGGCATAGGGTGGCGACGGTCCGGTGCTGGCTGGGGGGGGGGGGGGGGGGGGAGGCAGTCCCAATGTGTCGGCGAGCAGCTACGGGCAGTGCAGGGCTCGGGCTGCGGCATACTACGAGCGGTGCCGGCAGTGCCTAGCTGCAAAGATCTGGTCCCGTACGTTTTGCAAATGGCGGCGAGGTAGATGGTGCAGAGGCAGCGGCGACGGCGGCCGGCCTATTGCGGTGTGGCAGCGGGCTTTACGAGTTCGATCTGGACCAGGTCGGACCCTGTTAGGACTGGCGTGCCCCCACAGGGGGTTTACGGGTCCGCTAGGCCCGGCCGGACCTGACGGGTACTAGTGTGCTCGGCAGACACTTCTGGTCGACTACCGTCTTCGGCGGTGGAGGAAGTTCCCTCACGCGCGGCCGCGGTATTGCTGTCCCCGGTACAAGCTACCTGCCTCTTGCTTGTAGACCTCGTGAAAGTTGCTTCAGTGACATGGCGATGGTGGCTTCGAGACCGTTGTGGGGCATGTTGGTGGGTGGTTAGTTTGGTGGTGTCGAGGCCTCGTCCTCGCGGGCTCTTGTGCTATGAATCAACTTGGGGTTGTGGATAGGGTTTTTTCGGGAGAAATCCTTGTCGGCTCGGCCAACACCTACGCGATGCCGCCTATGGGTGGCATCTTTCCTTCCTGAAGGGTGTCGTGGCTACTTTGTCTGCTTCCCTCCATGTGCTGGGGAAACCCTAGGACCAGTACGCTGCTCCGCAGTAGCGTCCTATGCCTCCATTTTGTTTTTTCTTTTCTTTCCTTTGGTGTGTGTTTGCTGCTGCCCAGCATGTGTGGTGTTGTGTGTAATGTCCCGGGGTTTTCCTGAATTAGATTTTGCTTGTTTTTATTTTTTGCATCATCATGACATCAGCATCATGCGCATCGCATATTTTTAGCAACAAAAATTATTTTTATTAAACCCTATTTTATTTTTGCTAAAATTGCCGAAAAAGTTTTATCGAGACAGTCGTCTCCGTTTTCTAAAATTATTTTGCCGAAAATTAATTTGCAAAAGAAAATAAAATTTTGAGACGCGAGAGAGTAGCCCAGCTAACTAGGCCCAAAAGCCCAGCTAGGCAAACCCTAGACCAAACCCTAATCCTGCCCCTGGCTTTTTCCTTTCCCACCCCTGCCTCTTGCAGCCATCCTCCTCCGTTTTCGTCGTTTCGCGAAATTGCCCTTCCACCTCATTCTTTTCTTTTTTTTCCCTCTCTTTTCCTCTCTCCCCCTTTTATTCCTTTTCTTTTGGGACTGTCTATTCATCAGTCGCCTGTTTTTGTTTTGGGGCACAATCGTTTTTTTTGACCAATCACGCGTCGCCACGTCGCTACGTTAGGTACAACACAGAGAACACACGAAAACGTCTGTTTTTGTTTTGGGGCACAGTCGTTTTTCCGACCGCGCGCTTGCCTTCCCGCGCGGTAACGGGTCCAGAATTCAAAAGCGCTCCCGACCCAAAACAAATTCAGACAAATACACCCCCTTGACTCGGTGATCCCATTCAGTCCTAACTCGGTCACCCCTCTTCATGTCGAAGTCTTTCTATATCCTCTCATATCCAGGACCAAAAAGATGAGTATCTTGTCATATTTCTTCTTCACATCGAACACATGCAGGAGACATGGCAAGCATGATCTTGCCTAAAAACCATGTCCCTGAACTGTGCTCTCATGAAACAAGGGATAGTCTGCTCATAAAATTAAATATGGATATCAAATAGTGAGGAGATAAAAAATGAGACACGACAAAAAAGAAAGAAAAGGAATATATACCATTGACTCAAGAAACCTTTCCCCAAGACGGCAGCCGTCGCATCAACCTTCACGCTTACTGCACCTTGAGAGAGAGAGAGAGAGCTGCCTGCACATAGATACAGATGCATACATAGAGATAGATGAATAGAGATAGATGCAAGACTATCGCCAAAACAAAGTCGAAAAATATCAACAGGGAGCTAGATTACCATGTAGTTTAGCTCAATGTCCGAGCTAGAAAAGCAATGTACATAGGTGACTGAGACACTGACTTAACTGAGACACTGACTTAACTGAGAAACTGTAAAAAAAGTTGAGAAAATGAAACAGAGAATTATACAAAGGCTGAGTCACTGAGATAACAGACTGGAACACTGAGATAGCTGAGACACTGTACAAATAGCTCAGAAAAAGATACAGAGAATTAGAGATTGAAAAGAGAAGGAAGAGAGACAGAGTGAGAGAGAAAGAATGAGAGAGAGACAGACAGACACAAAACAGAGACTAACTTCTAATCTTAACAGAGAGAGAGATAGGATAGACAGATACATACCGAGAGAAAAGAGACTAACTTAATCATAACAGATAGAGAAAGATGCACAGTAAGGAGAGAGATACCTGCACTGAAATGAGATAAAGAAACAAGACTGAGACACTGAATCATAAAGAGAGAAGACACTCAAAAATGAGACACTGAATCATAAAGAGAGAAGACACTCAGTAATGAGACACTGAATCATAAAGATAGACCCCAAAAAATGAGACACTGAATCAATGACATAAGCAATCAACAAATAGAGAAAGAGATAGAGATTCAAAGAAATATTCATATATAAATAGAGATAGAGATTCAAAGAAACAGAGAACAAATTTAATAAAGAAATCAACACACGAACACCCCCTAGCGTTTGAAAAAGCATCAGAAATCAGAGCAACATCAAAAACGAGATTCGCCCAAGCAAAAACAGAGGGATCATACGCTGCCCATATGCTAGAGACGCATATACTACCTCGCCGTCCCGATGTAGATCTCGGCGAGGTCAGAACGCCCGCTGACGACAGCATCCGCATCTACCACCACGACGCATGCATCCGCATCCGGCGAAAATCGAAAGACATTCAGGCAAAATCAAACAAAAATCCTTCGCACCCCCTCTGCTAGAGACACCTATACTCGCTCGCCGGCCGCCGGAGACCTCCGCGAGGTTAGAACAACGCTCACAACGGCACCCATCTCTACCACCCCGCCACGTGCATCCTCATCCCGGCGAAATCGAACCATACTACACCGACCGAATGAGCCTATAGCAGAGCTGAGCTTACACACACCTGTCCCGTCGGCTGCGACGCCTCCAACGTCCGCGGATCTCCGCCATGGCGAGTGGCCGGGGCACCGGCGACCGGGATCGCCTCCTCTGTTCCGCCGCTCCCGTCCCCTCTCTCTCTCGCTGGGCGAACAGAGCAAATGACTAAACAATTCAAAAAAGCCCCACCGCCAGAAAACGGGTGCAGGCCAACGGGTACGGACCCGCTTAGGACAGAGACACGCGGCGCACACACTGGACGAAAACGTGGGACGAGGCGCACGCATCTTGGAACAAAATCGAACGGACAAAAAAAAAGACTGTGACTGAAAACGAAATCAGACGCCTGCCACAGAGCAAAATCCTTTCTTTTTCCTTCTTTTCCTCTCTCCCCATCCCGCATCGTCCTCTTCCTCCTCCGAGCCCAGCTCGATCCCCATCCCGGCACGCAGCGCACGCCCCCGAGCTCCCCGCTCCTCTGGCTCCCTCTCCCCTGCCCGTGCTCCTCTCCCCTCCTCCGGCCCATCCCCGTCGTCCTCCCTCACCTCTCCCGTGCACCGCGTCGACGACCTCCTCCTTGCCGCCGCACCTTCCCGCCTCGGCGTCGTCCTTCCCCGCCCGCCATGGCCGCGCATTTCCCCGCCGCCAGCTCGCGCCGTCCCCTGCTTCCTCCTCTACGTCGCCTCCGTTCGTCCCCGAGCCTGTACAACTACATCAGCGACCTCTCCGTGAGCCTCCGCTTCTTTCCCCTCTCCTTCCCAGCTCCAATTCATGATGGAACCGGCGCAGCCTCAGATCCTTGTCCGTCTGCCATGAACGCCGCAGCAGGAAACTCCAAGGCGCCTCCTTCTTGTGCTCTGTTTCACCCTCCTCCATCCGAAGCACACACACCAGCACCACCGGCGAACGACCAGTGTCGTGGTGGTGTCACGGCAGATGCCATAGGATGGCTTGATTTGTGGGGCCGATGGACGCTGGAGGCACCCGGGGAGGGCTTGCGCACACGAACACGCACACAAAGAACAAAACTCACACACACACACGCGGTTTTACCCAGGTTCGGGGCTCTCGTGAGGAGATAACACCCCTACTCCTGCCTATATGATCGATATATCTGGATTACCACGGTATTACAAGCTGCTCCTTGAGCTATACGCGACGAACAACAGGCTCCAAGCTCCTACCGAGTCTCGGCGCTGCTCTCTGGCTCTCTTTATGACTACAAAGGAAATGAATAAGTGTCTATGCGTTGCCCTCGAACCCCTCTGTAAGAGGAGCCCCCCTGGCACCCCTTATATAGGGAAACCCAGGGTTACAAGTTGAGGGCTGACGTCGGTGCTGGCGTAGCGCACACTGTGGCCTCGTCCGGTCTTCTGACAGCCTTCGTCATCGCTGCGTGGCGCGTCCCATCTATCTCCTCCATCGCACTGCTCCCTGGTACCGCTTCGGTCAGCGGCATGGAGGTCCATCACTCTGGTCAAGTGGCCTCGTCCCATCGCGCAAGTGGCTCTGCACCCTGCCCCGTGATTGTCGGGACAAGACGTGAGCCTTGACCATGGCCCGAGTAAGCCTCCTTATCCGGCATAGGCATGCCGAATTCCTTGTAACTCGGTTTTGCCTTCCCTGCATACAAGAAGAGCAACGGAAGATCCGACATATAACTCGCATGATCCGACATACCAATATGTCGGTTAGTCTTGACCCGGTCAGCTCCGAGTAAGCCGGTACAGTTATGTCGGTTTCAGTGACCCGGTCAACTCCGAGTCAACCCTTATATCGACGCCTTGCCCATATCCGGGGGTTGCCCCCCGACAACCAGCACACCACCCAGATGCACCCTGCACCCTCGAGCTCATGGGCGCGCTAAGGAACTAGCAGCGCACTGCCGATCTTCCCCGTCTCCGTTCTGTTGCTGAACCTGAAAGCTTGATGTCCAAAATTCAACCCGGTCGACTCTGTTTTATGTTCCGTCAGTTCCCGATCCATACACCATCCGATTCACAGCCCAGTGGCTGCATCCCTTCTCCTCTCCCCTGCAGTCCCGAGATCAAATCCCAGCTCCAGCTATACGCCCCCTCCTTTTTCTGTTTTATTTTTATTTTGCAAATTATGTTTTAAATCATATCTTCTAATCTATAAGTCCAAATAAAAAATGTTATGTATAAAACTTTATCAGAAAAATGTGTAGATTTTGAATATGCCATCTATGCTCATGTTTGCATCATGTAGCTCGCATTTTAGTTGTGTTTTGTTTATCACCTAAATAATTAAATATGGAATATGTAGGTTCTAATTTAATTGTTGACCCGGTTCCATTTAATTTTGTGTAGCTTACCAATGCATTGTTTAGACTTGTTAATCAACATTTAATTTTTGGTGGTTAGAAAAATAACTTGAACCATATAATTATATGTCGGAATCTCGGTTCCGTTTAATTTTGTTAAGTTGCATTTCTCATGTTTTGCCATGTCATGCATGTATCGCATCAACATGCCGAATCTTTTGCCGTAGTAGTAAAATGCATTTTTGTGCCTTCCAGTGTTCGTTGCTTCTTCGGGATAGCACGATGAGTTGATGTGAGTAACGACAGGTTCTGCTAGCTCTACCGGATTGCAGGCAAGTGATACTTCCTTGCTATCTTTGTTTGTTTTCTGTCTCTTACTCGTCCTATCTTTTGTACCTTGCTAGCCTTATGTCACGATGCTTGTGTCTCGATCCTATTTGCATGTTTACCTGGCAGCCATGATATAGCCACACCTCCACATCCTATTACCTTGTTGCTTGTTTACCTTGTTAGCCTTGCGAGTCCTAGTGCATGCTTAGGTGCTTTGCTTGAGTCCAATTATCTCTTTATCTAGTCTTGTTGTTAACATGATAGCTAGTCTAAACTAAAATGGTAATCTTTATTTTCTGTTGCGATGAGAATAATATAATAAAGATAAGGCACCGGCGGAAGGCCAATCGTGGTGTTTTGTTCTGCTAGTGTCGCCTAGGACCCAAGTTCTTTTCCGTTAATCCAAGACTGAGCGCACTAACCATATGTGGGAGTTCTATGGGCCTCCTTGCAATCTATTACCGGATCCTCAAACCTGTACAGGAACCACAACTTAGTTCGGGTGTTTCCATTTGCGCGCGTACAACGATAATGATGATGAGAAGGTAAGATGATGGTGGTTACGTGGTTACTTTATGGTAGGGTTGCGGCCTGCGCGTTTCTCGCATGTTGAAGAAGGGAAATCGTATGAGTGTTCCTTCCGAAGCCACGCACGCAACGGTTAGGCCCACCTCGAAGCTTCGGCCGGACTCTCAAGGTGGATGAGACCTAGCTAGGTGGCTCTCTAGACTTGTTTGTAGAGAAGGGAAGTATTGCGTCGAACGGTCCACCGGTACAACTCTAAGCGAGTGTTTCGATGTGTGTGGGTTCATTGGTGCATCCCTGCAGGGTTAAATCTTTTCGAAAAGCCGTGTCCGCGGTTACGGACGACTTGGTGACATGCGCTGGCTAAAAAGATCATAGACAATTTGCACCTAATGATTATAATTGACTAGTAAGATAGATTACTTGAATAATAACCCATAAAACTTGTCCACCGTGTGAGTTGCCCTGATTGCTTCCTCGTGGGTGGTTGATCGAGGGAGTAATACTTGGGCGTGTTTTTTATGTGGTGAGTAGTATAGTTGGTTCCTTTTGCGCTCTCTTACCTTTTCTTTGATAGACGGAAAGTTGTAGCGTGTCTCTATAACTTGTTAGTGCTGCTTGCCGCCGCCTCAATTGCTAACCCTCTTTCCTCGGAATTACAGACTTGATATCTTGTGAGTATTACTTGCCAGTACTGTTTATAGTACTGAACCCTTCGGGTCTGCTATTCCAATGCAACCGACAGGTTTGAAGTCTGACGACGTTAGCTTGGGAATCCCTTCGGCTTGGCCTGGGCAGGGATATGGTGCCTTCGTTTATCTTCAGGACTTTTAGTCCAAATTTGTATCTTGTCCGTAGTCGGACGCTATTTCGCTTCCGCTGTTCCTTGGATCTTTGTATTGTATCTTTCGTTCTTGACTCGGTGAGTCATTGTTGTATATATGCTCTTTTATGGGTTTCATCGAGAACTGTTGTAATGTTATCACAATTCCACTCGCATAACGTGTGTGTTGCGACATGCACGTTATGCCTGGTGGGCGTCCTAGGATCGTTATTATGCAGATTTGGCTGGAACGTTAAAATCTGCATAGTACCGATCTTGGGGCGTTACATTGTATATATATGCGATGGTTGTATGATGGTCGTTGCGTTATTTATAAAGCGGGGCAAAATCCTATTTTGAGGTAGAGGGCAGAAGAGGGAAAAAATCAGAAAGAAAGATGGACGGGTTTGTATTCTCTGCTGAAATGATTTCAGTCAAGTTATTCTCAGTTCTTTCTATTAGAGGATAAGATAAAGTGGCATCTGGACTAGAGTGGCTGTTAGGGGGATACTTTTCGGGTAGGCCCATGGATCCGGAAAGTGGACCCACCAAGACCAGAAAGGCATGAGCCGGGTTACACTTTAAGCAACATGGGCTGGGTTAAGCACAAGCTGACAAGCCTGCTATGACTTAGCTGAAGGAGATGGATGTGGCAAGATAGGAGTCCTCGTACGAGACGGAGTTACTAGCTTCGAAGACAAGGACCTAGAAAGACCTAGAATAGGATTCTGGACTCGTGTGTAACTCAGCATAACTTGTACATCCAGGGACCCGGCCACCTATATAAGGGGGTCCCTAGAACAGTGATCGGTAAGCTCTCAAGTCCCATAGTTCTCGATACTCGAAGTAGCGAGATCGACCCTTGTAATCAAGATAGTAGTCATCAATAAGAGAAAGTTAGGAAGTAGGTCTTTACCTTCATCGACGGGGCCGAACCTGGGTAAAATCTTTTGTCCCTCGTAGAGCTAGAAAATCTCTCGAACTCCAGATCGCTATGTCCCCACAACTAAGTCTCCCAATGGAGGAACTTGCCGTGACAACCCCACGACAGTTGGCGCCATCTGTGGGGCCTGTGACAAAAGGAGTTTTCATCATGGGAGAAGCTCGGCGAGGTATGGAGAACCTCGCCATTGGAAGGGTCTACACAAACCAGTGGGGCGAAATGGAGATCGACAATTCTGGATGGAGCCCGGAGGCTGACTCGGCCGAGGAAGGAGTTCAGTTTTTTCAGCAAGATCAACGTCTTTGTCGGCCTGATTTCTGTGTCAGGTAACCATGTTGATGAGTTCGATTCTGTTTCAGAGGCAACAACTATCATCCAGTCCGATGGGGAGGAGTCAGTCGGAACGTCAGAAGTCGGCATAGTCGTTGGGTTGGAGGAACAACAGATCACCATCGAGGAGCAGGAGACGTTGTCGGAGCCAGACACCGAGGCAGACTACAATGCCGACTCAGAGTCAATCCTAACTCTATTCGAAGACCGGCTTGGTTATGGTATCGAGGAGGAAGAGTATGTGGAGGCGCCAGCTCGCGCACATCGAGTCGGAGTATTCATGGCAGCAGGGGAAAACGCCTTTGATCCTACTCTCCTTACAAAGGAGATCACAGCGGAGAACGCAGCTGCCCGCGCTGAAGAGTTACAGATGGCTCGCGCAACTTTGGAGAAGCAGTTGGCAAATCTTACAGAGGCTAATCGGAGGGTAGCAGAAGAAAAACCTCGCGTACAAAACAATGCTCTCGCAGTGCGCAGCCACCAAGAGGAGCTTGCCTCGGTTCAGCACAGGAGACAGAGGAGTTGGTTGCGTGATGGAACTAACATAGATCCAACAAATCTCTTTCATACACCTCCAAGTCCTCACATGGTTACAGGAGTCGGGGCGACACCAGGGGCAACGCCCGGGGCTGGAGCCGGCACACCACCACCACCGCCAGATGCAGGAGCCGGAAGAGCACCCGGAGCAGGGGCTACCGTAGCGCCACCACCCGGAGGAGCCGGAGCCGGCGCCATGCCACCACCTCCACCACCACCTCAAAGGTTCCACTCGCCAGCGGGACATTGCTCAAACCCGATGGACAATGTGTACACGGCTACTATGGCATTGGATCGACTACCGCTCCTACTGGGTATGGCTGGTTAACTATCGCTCCTACTGGGTATGCGCAATGCCACGAGGAATTTATGTGCCCGCTTCATGTTTCTCATGATGGAGAGGGCAGCCAAGGGTTGGATGAGAAATCTACCCGCTATGTCAATCAATTCTTGGGGGGCACTGAAAGCTTCTTTTATACAAAACTTCCAAGGAACTTGCAAAAGACTCAGCACCATTGAAAACTTGGAGCGATGTGTGCAGAGGAAAGGCGAGTCAGCAAGGCACTCGATGAGGTGAGTCTCAAAGATCATCAACTCCTCGCAAGGACTCCCACCAATCTCAGTGTTGATGTCCATGGAACGGAACTACAACTTTAATCCAATTGTTTGGAAGTTAGGGCGTGATACGTGTCAAACGTACCTATAATTTTTCATTGATCCATGCTTGTTTTCTGTCATTGTCAGATGTTTTTACTATCTTATTATATCATTTTTAGGAATTTTATTGGACTAACCTATTGACAAGACGCCCACTGCCAGTTCCCTATTTTTGCTATTTTCTATTTCAGAAAATCTACTTCTGGAAATATTCTCGGAATTGCATGAAAATTTACGGGGAATTTTTATTCGCCAAGAAGGATCTAGAGACCGAAGGGCGACCTGGGGGGCCACCCAGGGGCCAGGGGCGACCCCTGGCCACGACCCCACCAAGACCCATGGGTGGGGCCCACCCTTGCCCCCTGGAGGTTGCCTCGGCCCCCCTCGACGCCTATAAATTCCTATTTGCCCTAATTTTGACGGGGCGGTGATTATTTTCCACAAACTCCACCCGAAGCCTCTGCCATCTCGAAACCTAATTCGGGGAGATTATGAAGCTATTCTCGGCACCCTTCCGGAGGGGAGATTGATCCCGGAAGGCTCTACATTGCCATGCCTTCCGCCGGGATGATGCGTGAGTAGTTCCACCTTGGACTACGGGTCCATGGCAGTAGCTAGATGGTTGTCTCTCTCCCTTGTGCTTCATGTTTATGATCTTATGAGCTGCCTAACATGATCAAGATCGACTATTGTAATGCTATATGATGTGTTTGCTGGGATCCGATGGATTATGAAGTTATGATCAGTTTGTGCATGGTTCTTATATGTTGATTTATGTTCTTGCATGCTCTCCGATGTGTGTAGTTACTTTGGCCAAGTGATTACGCATATCTCCAAGAGAGAGTATTTATGCTAGATAGTAGGTTCATGCCCCCTCTTGTGCCTGGGCACGAGTGACAGAAACGTTTAAGGACGAGGGTGTGCTGTTGCTACTATGGCGGAAAACAGCGGTGTTTATGTCTACGTGATTATAAATATTGTTTACATCATGCACTTTACTTAATACAAATGTCTGTTGCTTGCAACTTCATACCGATGGGTGACAGGCTGGATAGCGATCCCTAGGTGGACTTTTTAGACAAAGATGTAGTTGGACTCAACGTTCTTTGTTATTTGGTGTCATGCCTACATTAATATTACCATGAACTCTTTGATTTGGCTAGATTAATTTTATGTCATAATCTTGTCAATTGGCCAACTGTAATTTGTTTACCCGTTATATGAGTATTTTATTTACTGGAGAGACACTGTCGTGGGGTTGTCACGGCAAGTCCTTCCTCCAGGAAGGTGAGTTTGGGGGCCATCGATGCTTGAAATACGTAGGAGAGGTTAATCTCGCCTAGGGACACAGATTTACCCAGGTTCGGCCCCTCTTGGTTAGAGGTAAAGACCTACTTCCTGCTTCTCTTTATTGCTCTGGATCTAATATCGATTACAGGGTTCCGGCTCCTCTCTGGGGATCCGGCGACTTGGTGTTTCTCTCTACTGGTTTTGCTTAGAACTTAGAACTCGTCGATCTAAGGTCCAGGACCCTGCTTATAAAGGCTGTCGGGTCCCTGGACTTACAGGTTACACCGAGTCACACTAGAACACGGAGTCCTACTCTACGCCTTGGCTTTCCAAGTTAAGGCTCCGGGTTGTACTTGGACTCCTTCCGGACGGGTCCTTTCTTTATCATGGGCCTTGGTCGGCTTGTCTCCAGCCCAGCCCATGCGACTTGATACGTGACTCGGCTTTGGCCTTCTTGGTCTTGGCGGGTCTACTTTCCGGGTCCATGGGCCTACCTGTAAAGTATCCCCCATCAGTAGCCCCCGAATTTATCTTGGGCGCAGCTTGGCGGCTTCCTCTGACTTGTTGGTTCGACTCCCTGGGTCGACTCCTTCCACTTGAGCCACAGGCTCCAAAGTCGCTTGCTGCTAGCTCCAAGATGAATTCCTGCATAAAAACATAAGACATATAAAAGATGAGTCTATCCTCTTTCCTTGTTCAAGCCATCACCCTTGCCCTTGCACATGCTGGCCGGGTCTGTTGTGACTCTTGCGAACAAGGACCAGATAACTTGACTTTCACTGTCACAGGACTCGCCATTCTGAGACAAGCCGGCTTCTTCCACTTCTGTGACTTTTGACTTCTCTCTATCGTAATTTCCTGTCTGGCTGTTAGCCGCTGAATCGTTTTTACCGAAACATTATCCACAGTTTACTGTGGACCCACTCTGTAACTCTTTAGAGTTTTTACCCCTTTATAAATATCGAAGGGTTAGGTCTCAAACCTCACTTGCCCCCTTTAGCTCAAAATCTCTTCTTTCTCTTCGCGCCCGTCTCTTCCCGCGCTCAGCACGCACCGCCCGCACGCCATGGCACCCAAGCGCGCAAAGACCGCGCCTAAGGCCAAGGCGTCCTCGTCGAGCAGGACAGTGGACATTGCCGCCGCGGCCGCCGCCGCCGCAAAATCCTCTTCCAAGCGATCGATCTCCGCCGATTGGGGTGGATCTACGGTCACGGCGGAACAATTGAAGACACATAGGCTCACAGGTCTGATTCCTTCCAACGCTCAAGCTCGGGCCCCAGGGGATGAAGTTGTACCCTCTCCCGCTAAGGGCGAGGTGGTTGTTTTCATCGAGCATCTATTCCGTGGATTTTCTCCCCCCCCGGTAATCTTTTCTTCCGCCAGCTCCTTGAACTTTATCGACTGCGGATTCACGATCTGGCTCCTAATTCCATTCTCACTCTCTCCAATTTCGTAACTTTGTGTGAGGATTACCTCCAAATTAAGCCCGATCTCAATCTCTGGCTTGAACTCTTCTACTGCAACCCTCAGCCCGAGACATCTGGGGGCCCTCTTCTCCAATGTAGCGCCATTGCTCTTCAACGGCGCCTCCACTCTGTCTTTCCCAAGCCAGTCTTCCCCAACCGCATCAAGGACTGGCAGAAAACCTTCTTCTACTGCAAGGACACCTCCCCTGCAGGTGAACCAAAGCTCCCTTTATTCTCTGAGGATCGCCTCCAGGCGACTCCTCTTATGAAAGCTAGATGCTCTGACGCTGCACGGCCGCGAGTCGAGTCTCTGATCACTCGAATCCGGGCCCTCTTATCCCACAATCTTGAAAACATGGATCTGGTCCGCTGCTGGACGACGTGGCGAATCCAGCCTCTGAGTACTAGGACTCGGCTGATCTGTTCATATACTAGATGTGCTGGTGATGACCTCCGAGTGACGGAGCAGCTGTCTGATGGACCCGAACTTGGTCGACTTATCAAAAAGTTGACTGGGAAACCGGTGAAGGACCAAGCCCATTTTGGGCTCCAGCCATTTTGCTCCACCAACCCAGCTCCTGATGTAAGCTTTATTCTCTACCTTATCTCTATCTTGATGTTATTTGTATTGCTTACTAACTTACTTTTGTTGACTCTGTTGCAGCTCACCGACTCCTTCTGGAAGCTGGCCTCTGGAGCTGGTACTAAAAACAAAGCTGAAGCTGAGGCTGAGGCTGAAGAAGAGGTTGAGGAGGAGACTCCTGCCACAGATCAAACTGCTGTGGCAGAAGACACTGACAATGATGACGAGGAGTCCTCCCAGGAGGCCGCCACTGAAGATGATGCTGCTGATGAGGAGTCCTCGCCAGAGGCTCCAACTGAAAACGTTGTTGAAGAGGAGTCCTCTCGAGAGGCTCCCATTGTGGAGGAGATTGACGACGACGAGTCCTCTCCAGAGGCTCCCGTCACTAAACAAGTTGACTCCACTTCTGCTGCTGCTCAGCCATCGCCATCTGTGGAGTCCTCAGCTAGGAGTCACTCCTCTTCTTCCCCAGCCTCTAACAATAATGGATCTCGAGAGGCTGTTCCCAAGGTACCACTCTCACGAGTCCTTGGGTCCTCTCGCTCACCTACTAAGCCTGAGGAACACATGCAGAGTGTTATTGCCGCCAGGAAGAGGAAGCTGCGCTCCGATGGGCCTGCAGATGCTCCTGAGCCTTTGCCAGTTTCGCACCAGCGGAAATCGGCTTCTCCTCCCCACAAGGACGACTCCTATCACTCCGGGATGTCAATGCCTTCCCTCAAACTCTCAGGCCTCCTTGGACCTGGAGACCAATGTTGGGTAAGACTCCTTTATTTCTGTACTTGTATTCAAATGACTTCTGCTTTTTCCCTTTTCACTAAGTCTGGTGCTGACTTCTATCTTTGTATATTTCAGGGCTCGGCCTTGTGCTAAAGTGACCAAGCTCCCAGGCATGGTTGATGTTACCTCTGGGCGTGGACCTGTCCCTCCTTCGGCCTCTGAAACGACCAGCATGAGGACAGGTCCTTCCATTGCTGCATCAGCGGGTGCAACTACAACTCCTACCATTCCCGAGTCCCCTTCAAGGACTCGGGCGGCGACTCCAACAATAGTCCAGCCCTGCTCTGGTGCTGCGACTCCTGATACTGCGCCTCAAAGTCATCCGGCTCCTGTGAAGCCGACTCCTACAACTTCTCCAAATATCAAGGTCAAGTCATCAACTGACTAAAGCCGACTCCGGGTGGCTGATAATATGTCATTTTCTGAAGCCTTTGCTGAAGCCATTGACTTGAACGATCAATCTGTGAGGCTGAAGGACGATGAGCAAGCTGCTCTTAGAGCTCTTCACATGATTCATGAAGTAAGTTCTTTGACTTCTATTTCTTTATGCTTTCCAGGCATCATCCTATCCCAGTAGCCCCCAAGCACCTGTCTGTGGTGACTTGTGACTAGGATAGGTGCTTTGATTTGAAACTGAACTCAACTGCTATATAGAAAAAATTTGCACACTGTAGCCCCCAAGCACTGAGTCCTTAGCTCTACTAGGACTCGGGGCTGCTAATTTACTGTCTGTTGGGTCCTTAGACCAAAAACTTTTGCACGAGTAGCCCCCAAGCGCCGAGTTGTCAGCCTGCGACGACTTGGAGCTACCAATATATGTAATTTACTGATACTTTACTTGAAGAAAATTTCTGTTTCTGCGAGTAGCCCACAAGCGCCAAGTTGCTAACTTGTGGCGACTTGGAGCTGATGACTTGTCCACTAAGAACCATGCTTTGCTAACTGTTAAGAAGAAATTGATTCCTGAGTAGCCCCCAAGCGCCAAGTGGTTAACTTGTGACGACTTGGAGCTCATGAGTTCTCTACTTGACTTCTGAAGCTTACTTGTGCTTTATGACTTGTGATTGCAGTGCATTGTCTCCAAGATGAAGAGAGACATGAAAGAGCTTGAGGACCAAGCAGCTGCCAGCGCCAGGTCTGCCATGGCCGAAAAAGAACACTCCCTTCAGCTTGAGAAGGACTTGAAGGCCTTGTCTGCTCAACTGGAGCAAGTAAAGAAAGAGTCGGCTGACGCCAAAAGGATTGCTCAGAAGGCACACAATGACCTAAAGGCTGTTTTGGACGTATGCCAAAAGGGAATTAGGGCTATGTGTCATCATATCTTTGGTAAGTTGCTGCACTTGCTTTCTTTTAGTTTGATACAAAGAACTCAGCGACTTATTCCTCGTGACTTCTCTATTTTGCAGGGGCTGACTCCCCAAAACTCAAGCTGCCCACTAGCCAACAACTCCATGCCATGCTAGACCACTGCCATGGGCTACAGGAGGGTGCTCGCTCCGTGGTAAAGTATCTTAATTCCAAGGGCAAGTGCCCCAAGGAGCCTGAACGATTGGTTGATGAGTTGTCAAGAGCTCCAGGGTACATGCGCTTGTGGAAACAATCTGCCATGAGGAGATCTGCCATAAGGATACTTGCACTGGCGCACAGCTACTACCCAACTGTTCTGGAGCCGGCAATGCTCACCATGGGGAAGCCAGAGCAGCATGAAGATGGCAAACCTTTTACTCAAGATGATTTCAAGGCTGAAGAGAAATTGGTGCGGCCATATGCTTGCGAGATTGCCAATAAGATGGACCCTGAGGTATGGGTTCATCACTATGATTTGGAGAACAAAAGAGTCACTCTAGGAACTCCTGCTATAGTAAACTTTGGCCGCCCATCACAGGACCCCGCTGGTGTCCCCTCTTCTTCTACTGGTCCAAGTTCCTCATCGCCAGCCGCTCCTGTTCCTGGTGCAGAGCCCACACTTAAGACTCCTGCTGCGCCCACTCCATCTAGAGCTATCTCTAGAGATGCCCAGAAACAAGCAGAGCTTGCTAAACACATGAGGAGCCCCAAGGGTACTGGCTTTCAAACGAAGAGAGTCGCCACCAAGCCTCCTTTGAAGCCGGCTCCTCCTTCTACTGCTCAAGCAAAAGACAAATCTCCTGCAAAGAAGGACTCCTCAGTTCCTGCCGAGAAGTCGACTCCTCTGGAAGACAATCCTTTGAACGATTTTTGATAACTATGTACTGCTGTGCTGCTATTGAAACTTTGTAATTATGCACTACTGGTGCTTAAACCTTGTTAGGTTTTTTGAACTACTTTGTTCTTGAATTGTGCCAATCGGCTGATGATGACTTGCTTGTTAAACTATGAGATTGATGTGTGTCATCTATGCAAGTCATTCTGTGGTTCTTATAACCCATCTAATTACCCACTGATGAATAAGTAGGCCCTGCATGACTCCTCTTATAGCTTGTGCTGATAAGCTCCTAACGACTCATGCCCCTTAGGATACATGAGAGCCGGAGACAAATCATGCCTGTAGATTAGTCATATTGTGCAGGATGCATCTAACTTACCAGCGAGAAAACTAGGAAAATTTGGCTACTGTGCCGGGTCCAAGAGTTTAAGCTTAACTTTTTTTCACTGAAAAGCAAGCCCCCAAGAACCTGATGATCAAAGTTTAAAGAACAAAGCGCACTCACTGGGTGACTCGACTAAAGGACTCATGTTCACAAAAGCCGGCTTTATTTCATTTGATCATAACAATTCAATTACATCTAGGCATGGCTCACTGGGCTCTTTGCCTTGCAACTCATAAAACTATTACAACTTAAGTATAATATGGACGTAACTGAGCTATGTTCCAAGGCCTCTTTGCCTCTGCATAAGGATCTAACGTATGAGCTGTATCAGCTCCTTTACTTTCACTCGCCGGCTCTCGCACATCAATTAGATAGTACGATCCTGTTGTGCAAGTTCTTGCTTATGACGAACGGTCCTTCCCATGGTGGAGATAACTTGTGCATCCCTTCCCTATTCTGGACAAGGCGAAGCACTAAGTCTCCTTCCTGGAAAGTCCGAGTCTTGATTCTACGTGCGTGATATCGCCGCAAGTCTTGCTGATACACTGCTGATCTCTCAAGGGCTAACTCCCTTGCTTCCTCGAGTGCGTCCACCGAGTCCTGGCGAGCGAGTTCATTTTCTGTCTCAACGTAATTGGCGACTCGTGGCGAGTCATGCAACAAGTCGCTTGGCAGGACGGCTTCTGCTCCATACACCATGAAGAAAGGTGTGAAGCCAGTGGATCTATTGGGAGTCGTTCTGATACTCCAAAGTACTGCTGGCAACTCCTCAACCCAACATCCGGCGGCTCTTAGCAAAGGGACTCGGAGCCGAGGCTTAATTCCCTTCAGCAACTCCTGATTTGCCCTCTCTGCTGTCCATTGGACTGTGGGTGTGCCACTGAGGCTAGGTCGAGTCTGATGTTGTTCTCACCGCAAAACTTGGCCATCTCTCCAACTGATAAGTTGGTACCATTGTCTGTAATGATGCTATGAGGGTATCCAAAGCGTGTTGCTATTTTCTTGAAGAATCTCACAGCTGATGCACCGTCGACTCTGCTGACGGGTTCCACTTCCACCCACTTGGTGAACTTGTCAACTGCTACTAGCAGATGGGTCTTCTGACAAGGCGACTTTGAGAAAGGACCAACCATGTCAAGCCCCCAAACTGCAAATGGCCAAGTGATAGGGATAGTTCTGAGCTCTTGCGCTGGCACGTGGTCTTGCCTTGCGTACCTTTGACATCCATCACAGACTCGAACTATCTTCTCTGCGTCCAAATGTGCTGTTAACCAAAAGAACCCGTGTCTGAAAGCTTTTGACACCAAGGATCTAGTGGATGCATGATGACCACAATCACCTGCATGAATCTCTTGCAATATTTGCTTGCCCTCCTCTGGAGACACACACCTCTGGTAGACTCCAGTAACGCTCCTTCTGTACAACTCGCCATCAATGACTGTGTAGGACTTGCATCGCCTGATGAGTTGCTTTCGCTTGACTTCATCCTGTGGGAGCTCACCCCTCAGGAGATATGCAAGGTAGGGCTCTGTCCATGCTGGGATTGCCCGTACTGCTGCAACAAGCGCCGATTCTGGATCTGGGAAGGCTAACTCCTCCTCTGTGGGCAACTTGACTGATGGGTGATGAAGCTCGTCCACAAATACATTTGGTGGTACTTTCTCTCGACGAGAGCCGAGTCGTGATAACGCATCTGCGGCCTCGTTCTTGCGCCTGTCAATATGCTCCACTTGATAACCAGAAAAGAACCCGGCTATCTGTTCGACTGCTCTTCTATAAGCCGCCATGTTTGCATCCTTCGAGTCCCAGGTTCCAGACACTTGCTGAGCTACGAGATCCGAGTCTCCAAAGCACCTGATACGCTTGATGTTCATCTCCTTGGCCAAACGTAGGCCATGTAGCAAAGCCTCATACTCTGCCATGTTGTTTGTACAATCAAAATGCAACTGAAGGACATATGCCAACTTATCTCCTTTAGGTGAAGTTAAAACCACGCCGGCTCCTGAGCCTTCTAGCTGTCTGGACCCGTCAAAGTGCATTGTCCAATACTTGGTGCAAGGTGAACTTGGTGAGGACGTGCAATCAGTCCAGTCATTGACGAAGTCAACCAAAGCTTGAGATTTGATTGCTGTTCTGGGCTCATATGTGATATGATAAGGACCCAGCTCTATTGCCCACTTGGCGACTCGCCCTGTTGCGTCTCTGTTGCGTATAATGTCTGCTAGTGGTGCTGAACTCACCACTTTGATTGGATGCTCTTGAAAATAATGCTTGAGCTTCCTACTAGCAAGAAAAACTCCATAGACTAACTTCTGCCATTGAGGGTACCTTTGCTTTGACTCCGTGAGGACTTCACTGATATAATAAACAGGCCTCTGCACTGGGTACTCCTTTCCTTCCTCTGATCGTTCCACCACTACTACTGCACTGACCACCCTCTCATTGGCAGCCACATACAATAGCATGGGCTCCTTATCTGTAGGAGCTGCAAGTACTGGTGCTGATGATAAGGTTTTCTTTAATCCTTCAAAAGCATCGTCGGCTTCTTTGTCCCATATGAATTTGTCTGACTTCTTCAAGAGTCGGTAGAGAGGACCCGCCTTCTCTCGAGTCTTGAGATGAATCTGCTAAGAGCTGCTACACAATCAGCGAGTTTCTGAACGTCCTTTAGACAAGTCGGCTTCTGCAGATTGTGAATAGCCTTGATTTTCTCTGGGTTTGCTTCAATGCCTCTCTCTGAAACAATGAAGCCTAGGAGTTTGCCTGCAGGGACTCCAAAAACACACTTGGTTGGATTGAGCTTCATCTTGTACTTGCGTAGGTTATGAAAAGGTTTCTGTCAGGTCTGCTATCAGAGAGTCGGCCTTCTGAGACTTGACCACTACGTCATCCACATAAGCATGAATATTCCTTCCAATCTGTTGCTTGAAACAATTTTGGATACATCTCTGATATGTAGCTCCTGCGTTCTTGAGTCCAAAGGGCATTGTTGTGTAGCAAAATGCTCCAAAGGGCGTAATGAAGGACGTCTTCAGCTCATCCTCTATGTTGAGTCTGATCTGGTGGTACCCTGAATAGGCATCCAAGAAACAAAGTAACTCTGACCCCGCTGTGGAGTCAATGATCTGGTCTATACGAGGTAGTGCAAACGGGTCCTTAGGGCAATGCTTGTTTAGGCCCGTGAAGTCGATGCACATACGCAACTCTCCTATTTTCTTTGGTACTAACACTGGATTGGCCACCCACTCTGGGTGAAAGACCTCCTTGATGAACTCGGCTGCGAGGAGCCGAGCCACCTCTTCTCCTATGGCTTTCCTCCTGTCATCATGAAACTTGCGCAGACCCTGCTTAACTGGTCTTGCATTAGGATTAACATGTAAGCTGTGCTCGGCGAGTTCTCTCGGGACTCCTGGCATGTCAGATGGCTTCCATGCAAAGACATCCCGGTTCTCACGGATGAACTCGACGAGCGCGCTTTCCTATTTATCAGAGAGGTGTGCCCCAATGGTGAACTGCTTGGAAGAATCACCAGGGGTAAAGTCGACTTGCTTTGTGTCCTGAGCTGACTTGAATTTCATCTTATCCTCTGTGGCCGGTTTCTTAAGGACCGAGTTGTCCTCCGGGTCCACGTTTGCCTTGTAAAACTTCAGCTCCTCTTGAGCACAAGCTGTCTCAGCCATAGCTGCATCACCTAATTCACACTCCAATGCCATCTGTCTGCTGCCATTAACTGTAATGACTCCTGCTGGACCTGGCATCTTGAGCTTCAAGTAAACATAACATGGTCTGGCCATAAACTTAAAGTATGCTGGTCGACCAAAGAGAGCATGGTATGGACTGTTAAGATCCACTACCTCAAAAGGCATAATCTCTGAACGAAAATTCTCCACTGTGCCAAAAGCAACCTCAAGGTAAATCTTACCAATGGGTTTGGCCGATTTCCCTGGTACTATCCCATGGAACACTGTCTCTGTTGGAATTAGCTGTCTATCTTGCAGCTGCATCCTCTTGAATGTGTCATAATATAAGATGTTGATACTACTTCCACCATCCATAAGCACTTTGTTCAATGTATAGCCCCCAACTTGAGGTGCCACCACCAAGGCTAGCTGCCCTGGGTCGTCGACTCTTGGTGGATGATCTGCCCGACTCCATGTGATGGTTTGCTCTGACCACCTGAGCCACTGTGGAAGGGCCGGCTCTACTGCGTTAACAGCTCTAACCTTTAACTTCTTGGAACGTTTGGACGTACTTGTTGTGAAGACATGGTAACTGCCACGACTCGGGTTCTGTGGCCGAGTTGTGACATAATACTGCCCATTGTTATCCTGGAGTTGCTTCGGGTTCTGCTGGAACCCCCCCTGTTGGTTACTTCCTCCCTGAGGTTGGTTAGGGTTATTGCCGCCTCCTCCACCCTGGTTGCCAGGTCGTCCACCATCATTGTTTCCTCTATACCCGTTATTGTTACCTCTGTTTCCTGGCCCTTGGAACCCGGCACGCTGCAAATCTACGCACTGTCCCAAGGTATGGCCGCATCTGCCGTTCTTGGCGTGTTTAGGGCATGGAATCCTCAAGACCTCCTCTGTGCTTGGAGTACGGCCTTGGTATCCTTGAGAATTATTGTCCTTGCGTCTGACCCCAGTATTTGTGTTAGCCATTAGGTCAGAGTTATCTCCATGTGGCCGCTTGCTACCACCTTGATTCTGGTTTTGATTCTGGTTCTGACTCTGGTTCTGATTCTGAATATTGCCACCTTGTCCTTTAGTCCCTTCCTCCTGATCCTTTGTTTTGTCTGTGGCAGCGTGCTTATTAGCACCTGCCATGATCTCACCAATCGTAAGGGGAATACCTTGATTCAGGCTCTCCTTCATACGACCTAGCTTCCAGCTCAAGGGATTGTAGCTGCAATTCCTTTCCATTGCCATTAGCACTGAAATTGTTGGGAGTCCTTGCGATGAGTTAATTATCTCCGAGACTCGCCTCATCCAGTGTCTTGCAGACTCGCCCTTTCTCTGAACGCATCGCTCCAAATCCTCTATGGTACTCAACTTTTTGCATGTTCCCTGAAAGTTCTGAACAAAGGCCGACTTCAACTGCTCCCAAGAATTGATTGATCTAGGAGGCAAGTTACGCATCCACACCTTGGCTGCTCCCTCCATCATAAGATACATAAATTTGGCACACAAATTACCTGTGGCATTGCGAATACTCATCGCCATCTCGTATGTACCCAACCAAGAGGTCGGGTCCATATTGGGTTCATAATTGGGAACTTTACGCGGCTCCTTGAAGTCGCTGGGGAAAGACTCGGACCTGATGGCATCTGACAGGCACTCTGGTCCTGTCAGCGTGGGAGAGGTACCAGGAAAAGTCACCTCTGTGTGCACCCGAGTCGGCTGAGGCTGGTTATCTGCACCAGCTAGGGCTCTGTCCCTCTCAGCCTCCCGAGCCCTGGCCGCCTCCCTCTCTCGTCGCTGTCTTGCTTCATCAACTACTAACTGAGCTCGTGATGCAGTTGGTATAATGACCCTATTCCTCTCCTGCTCACGGCGCCTTGCACTTGTAGAGTTGGCCGGGTGAGATTCGTCATGCCGACTCCTCGTACCCGAGTTGAACGGTGTCGAGTGCAGCCTGCTTGCATCTGGAAACGTTGGGTAAAGAGCTTGCTGAGTCATTGCTGTCTTCAACATCTCGATAGCACGGCGGGTCTCTTGGCCCGCTGGTCCTTCTGGTATCTCGATATTCTCTAATCTCATTGTTGCCGCGTGAAGATTGTCCATTGGGTTAGAGTAATGCCCTTCTGGAGTACGGAACCTGCCAGGTGGAGGTCCCATACCACCTGTTGCTCCTCCTCCGACTCCTCCTTCAGGTGGTGGTCCGTTGGTACGGCTGCCACCGGGTCCTTCTGGTGGTGGTGGTGGTGGATTTGCTCCTCCCCCTGCGCTGCCTCCTGCAGCTGATGAACTCCCCAGCCCGGCTCCTGCGCCTGGACCAGTGGGTGTGGTGAACAAAGCAATAGGGTTGACAATGGCTCCTCCGTGCAGGCGACTCCTGGCTCTGCGATGCTGGATCGAGGTGAGTTCCTCCTGGCGACTCCGCAGGACCTGGGCTTCAGTCTGGACCCGGGCCCGCTCTTCTGCTAACCTGCGATTTGCCTCATTGATCTCTGCTAATTGCCTCTCCATCGCAGAACGCGCACTGGCTAACTCGGCCGCCCGCTCAGCTGCATTGATTTCCTTTGTTAACAGAGTTGGATCAAACTGATTGCCGCCGTTTCCAGACATGTAGACTCCGACGACACGAGCGCGAACTGGCGACTCCTCGTAGTCCTCTTCCTCAATTCCATACCCAAGCCTATCCTCGAACAAGGGCAAGATAGACTCTGAATCGGCGTCGTAACCTGGCTCCATATATGGCTCCGCCAGCGACTCCTCTTCATGGTTGACAGCAAGATGCTCCTCTGACTCGGCGATGATGCCGAGTTCTGACGTGCCGACCGACTCCTCTTCGTCGGACTCGACAACAACTGTTGGCTCTGATACAGATTCCGCCGAGTTCGCGCGAAGACCCGACGCGCAAACCATGCCGACGAACACGTTGATTCCTCCAAAAACAAGCTGATAACCCTCGTCGACTTCATGCATATCTGAAGTCCAACCAGAGTCGTCGATTTCTGTTTCTCCATGCTCATCAGTGTAGACTCGCCCGATGGCGAGTTTCTCCATGGCCCGGCGAGCGGCTCCCACGATCTCGACTCCGCGCTTCTCCGGCCCCACGGTGGGCGCCAACTGTCGTGGGGTTGTCACGGCAAGTCCTTCCTCCAGGAAGGTGAGTTCGGGGGCCATCGATGCTTGAAGTACGTAGGAGAGATTACTCTCGCCCAGGGACACAGATTTACCCAGGTTCGGCCCCTCTTTGTAGAGGTAAAGACCTACTTCCTGCTTCTCTTTATTGCTCTAGATCTGGTATCGATTACAGGGTTCCGGCTCCTCTCTGTGGATCCGGCGACTTGGTGTTTCTCTCTACTGGTTGGACTTATCGAACTAAGGTCCAGGACCCTGCTTATAAAGGCTGCCGGGTCCCTGGACTTACAGGCTACACCGAGTCACACTAGAACACGGAGTCCTACTCTACGTCTTGGTCTTCCAAGTTAAGGCTCCGGGTTGTACTTGGACTCTTTTCGGACGAGTCTTCTCTTCATCATGGGCCTTGGTCGGCTTGTCTCCAGCCCAGCCCATGCGACTTGATACGTGACTCGGCTTTGGCCTTCTTGGTCTTGGCGGGTCTACTTTCCGGGTCCATGGGCCTACCTATAAAGTATCCCCCCATCAGTGTACCCGTACAATCGTCGTTTTCTTCCGCCCAGGCATCACTTAAGGAAAAAAGGCAAGCATTTCAATGGCAAGGCAGAAACCCGGACGAAGGCTGTCCCCTGTAGTGGTGCTAATGTATTTGGTATGGTCAAAGATTTAAATGTAATCTTTGAAAAGGGTCTTGACAGAGAATCTGTTCCGAATGACGTTGATGGACACGCACCCATGTGGAAGAAGAAATCTATATTTTGGGAGCTAGAATATTAGGAAGTCCATGAGGTCCGCTCTGCAATCGACGTGATGCACCTGACGAAAAATCTTTGCGGGAATATTCTAGGCTTCCTGGGCTTGTATGGGAAGTCAAAAGATACACCGGAAGCACGGGAGGACCAGCAACGTCATAAAGGACGAGACGGCATGCATGCAGGGCAGTTTGAAGGGCCTGCCAGCCACGCTCTTATCAAAGAAGAGAAGGAAATCTTTTTTGAAGTCCTTTTCAGTATCAAGGTCCCGTCTCGCTTCTCGTCGAATATAAAGGGAATAGTAAATATGAAAGAGAAAAATTCCAAAACCTAAAGTCTCATGACTGCCACGTGGTTATGACGCAATTGCTTCCGGTTGCACTGAGGGGAATTCTACCGGAAAATGTTCGACTAGCCATTGTGAAGGTATGTGCATTCCTCAATGCAATTTCTCAGAAGGTAATCGATCCAGAAAGTCTACCAGGGTTACAGATTGATGTGGTCCAATGTCTGGTCAGCTTCGAGTTGTTGTTCCCGCCATCCTTCTTCAATATTATGACACACCTCCTAGTTCACCTAGTTGAAGAGATTAGAATTCTCGGTCCTGTGTTTCTACACAATATGTTCCCCTTCGAGAGGTTCATGGGAGTCTTAAAGAAATATGTTTATAACCGTGCTAGGCCAGAAGGAAGCATCTCCAAGGGCTATGGAACAGAGGAGGTCATTGAGTTTTGTGTTGACTTTCTTCCTGACCTTAAGCCGATTGGTGTTCCTGAATCTCGGTATGAGGGGAGGCTGACTGGAAAAGGCACACTAGGAAGGAAAACAATGGTATGTAGGGACGCGCTTTCTTTCACTCAAGCACACTACACAGTTCTACACAATTCCACCATGGTTGCTCCGTATATCGAGAAACACAAGAATATTCTACGCGCCGAAAACCCAGGGGAGCTTGACTCCTGGATTAAAGGGGAACACGAGGCAACTTTCGGCAGTTGGTTGCAGACACATCTCATGAATAACACCACTGTTGGAGATTAGCTGTACTTGTTGGCCAGGTTACCATCTTCAACTATATGTACTTTCCAAGGGTACGAGATAAATGGGAATACATTTTACACGATCTCCCAAGATAAAAAGAGCACTAACCAAAACAGTGGTGTCTGCTTTGATGCAATAGACGACAATGGGCAGAATGACACATATTATGGGTACATAGAGGAGATATGGGAACTTGACTATGGACCTAATTTTAAGGTCAATTTGTTTCGGTGCAAATGGGTCAAGCTGACAGGAGGCGGGTGATGCATCTAAAATGCATACATGAACTTTGCACTATAATAGTTATATTCCAATCATATTTGCATCATATAAGGGGTATATTACTGTTATTTAATGATTTTTGATAATTTATAATGATTTCCCCTTTTGGTGGAATTAATCCTGCGCAGGTAGAAAACCCTTTTTTCTTTCTTTATTTGTTACAGGACCTTAATGACGTCATAATGAGCTATAAATTTAGGGGGTCATTATTTTGGAAGGAGAAGATTTAGGAGCGAAAGAAGTCAACGAACGGAGCCCGGGAGACCAAAAGGGGGGTCCCACACAGCTACAGTACCTGGCCGCATGGGCCCATCCCAATTGGCCCTCGTGGCCCCGTTTGCATCGATCCTTCGCCCAGAAGCATCCTCGTGACCTAAAAACGCCTATATAAAAGGTCCCCCGACGTTTTTCCAGAGGAGAGCCGCCACACGAGAGAAACAAGAAACAAAGAGACAGAAGGCTGCCGCCGGAGAAGATCGGAGGGGGGAAACGCCGCCGGAATCCACCTCCGGAGGGCTCCACCCCCCTCCGGCGTGATCATCATCAACACCTATAGCAAGATCATCTCCATCTCTCCACTGTAAACTCTTGGCAAACATGATGTATGATGCAATATTCTTTTCCCATGATCTATTGTGTCTCTCCATCTATGTTTGAGAAGTGATTTGTTCATGGCAATAGTGAAATAGTTCGTTGATTGGTTGCATACAAGTTTTGTTATCTTTTATGATTGTCTTGATGTACAATGTATGAGTGCACGCATATGTTAGGGAATGCATGTAAGGTGATCACCGGTAAGGTAATGGAGTGAGTAGGACTTGGGGGGACAAGTAAACCTAAGATCGAATCATGAAGTTACATCTATTGGGGGATATGTGGGAGACCCTAGAACTTAAGGATATGGTGGGACAATTATGTCTTAATAATTCTTGTGCTGCACATTAAATTGGCCATGAGATCCATCATAAGAGTTGTGTAATTTGCTCATTAACTTGGCTACAACTATTTATGGCTCCTCCCTAGAAGAAACAATTAAGACTAAAACATGTGCTTCACTAATTGTGACAACCACACGAATGAAATAACAATTGCCAGAACATTTGCTCCCTTGAGATATTTGCTACTTGAGATTCTTGCTACTTGTTACCTTGATAAAACTGCTCTAGATACTTGCATTAGAAACTTGCATTAGAAACTAGTTGCTAGATAAACCTACTCCACATCACTTGCATCCATTAGTTAGTTCCTTTCATACTCAGATTTATTGCTTTGCATAAAAGGCTATATAAGAGGGTTATAGGGCTTTAGAGAATAGATAGTTTACCTTCAGCTCCTCGTGGGTTCGACACTCAAATACTTATCGAATTGTGCTACAGTGATTCCTTGCTCTTGGGGATTATCAAGTACTTTTCTGGCGCCGTTGCCGGGGAGCGTTGTGCTAAACTTTTATTCTTGTTTGCATTGCTAGTTTATTTTCAGTACTTTTTTTATATAAATCTAAAACCCCAAAAAAAATTAGATAATGGAAAATGCTTTCAAGCCTCGTCACAAATATCTATATGATATACTAATGAAACATGTTGAAAGCTTGAATATTCCCTTGGGCACTAACTTTTTGAATGCAAGAAATCATGTTGAAAGTGTCAAGGAAGAAGATGACAAAATCCTAAGCTTGGGGATGCCCATGCATCCCATAGAAAAGGAGATAGAAGAGAAAGAAGAAAAGGTGGAGGAAGAATGGAGTAGCTACCCATCTCCTACTCCCAACAAGGGTAACACACAAATTCCCATGAACAACTCTTTCTATAATGATAATGATTTGCCTAGTAGTCCTCTATGTGGATCAATTGTGTCTAATATATGGGAGGATGAAAGTGATATACTTGAGTTAGATGATCCATTATGCTCATTAGATGACTTATCTTTATGTGGTGAATCTATTCAAAACTATGTGGTTAAGTTTACTTATGATGCTTGCAAACACTATGAAGGAGGAAGAGATAATAGCCCTCTTTATGTTTCAACTTTATTTAAAATGCAAGATACTAAAAATTATATGCATTGGATACCACAAACTTGCTACTATTTATTCATATATAAAATGCCAATGCATAGGAAGAAAGTTAGACTTAAAATGCTAATGTCTATGTGCTTTGTGGTGTGCTCTATATGCTTTAATGTCCTATTCAGTTTGAGCACACCTTTATATCCTTACAACATGTAAAATAACTTTACCTACTGTTTGATAACAATTAGTTTAAGTTTTTCACTTTACATAAAATTTGGGAAAGTAAATGAGAAGGATGAGTAATGGAGAAGTTGGGGTCGACCTTGAACATGTGTTGTTCATGCCAATGGAACCATTGCAAAGTCTCTATCATTAAAACTTTTCCCAAATCTAAAACCAAATAAAAAGAGTGTTTTATGTTGTATATATTTTCTCCTCTTTTTCCTTTTTGCCAATTTAAAAACAACAAAAATATTTTCTTTTTTCTTTGTTTGTTTCTCTTGAATCTTTCTTAGTTCTTTTTGTTTCCTTTTGATTTTTCTTCTTCAGTTTGATTTTTGGTTTTTGAGTCTAGGTGCTTGTTTACTACTGTAACATCACCTTTGTATCTTGTTTTTCATGGCAAGAATAACCTCTTTTGAGAGGTAGGATTAAACAATAGTGATTTGCTGTCCAGAAAACAGATTCCTGAGCTTCACTGCGAAAAATGTTAAAAATCACAGAAAAGGAATTTTGACTTGATATTTTACGACAGCAATATTCAGTTATTAATACACAATTCATTAGTTCAAAGTTTTCTGATTTGAGCAACGTAAGTGCCTCTGAAAATTCACTCTTTACGTGCTGTCCAGTTTTTGACAGATTCTGTCTTTATTTCGCATTGCCCTCATTACTTGTGTTTTGTGCGGTTCTTTTGATCTAGGAGCATTACAAAACCATAGTAACAGTAGTTAATGTTTAGAATCAATTCATGATATGTCTTTGCTGTACCTATGAGGATTTAATTTATGGAGATACTAACCCCTCTAATCAAGTTTATGATGAGTTTTGTGTGAGATAAATTTTAAGGTGGAAGAATTGAGGGTGATGAACAAGATCAAGAGGGAAAAAAACTCAAGCTTGGGGATGCATCCCCTAAGCTCACCCTACATACAAGAATTTAAGCTTGGGGATGCCAAGCCACCTCACTTCAGCCATCTTGATACCAAGTAAGCCTAGCTATATGGCTATAAAGAAAGCGCTTTACGGGAGGCAACCCGGTTGTTTTTACTTTTGATTTTCTTTGTGTCCTCTTGATGTAACAAGAGAATGTTTTATTAGTTTAGTTTCTGAAATAATTAATAAAGTGCCAAGTTTTACCCATTTTTGGATTGAAAAAGTTGCTATTTCTATGCGCAGATTTCATTACAGCACAGGTCTGTGCACGGTTTGATTTTTAATTCTTATTCTGTAACTCCGAATGACCTTATATTTTTACTGTAACTGCAACTTTTCATTATCTATATGCATGAATTTTTCCAGAAGTTTTAGACATGTGTAAGTCAGGTAGAAAAATACGTTTTTCTGCTGTCAGTTTTCTGGACAGATTCTGTCCAATATTGTTTGATGCATGTTTTGAACTTTTAACTTGAATCTTGTTGATCCAATTGAGTTTATTAATAGGCATACAACATTATACACTTTCTGTACATTCACATGAATTTTTATCTTGGGATTATGAGCAGCAAGTAATGCATTTGTCTATCACTACTAATGTCACCCCACAGAAAAGAAATGGGAGAAACAGTGTTTTGAAGTTTTTTCACAGGGATTGGAGGAGATGCACCATGAGCTATCCAAGTATGGTGAAAGCCATAAGCTTGGGGATGTGAAGACAACCCCACTGGACCTACACACTCTCGGTTTGCACACGTCTAACTTCTGTTTTTCTATCAATGCACTTTATCGCATAAACTTGGAGCGTCTTTTATTTGTTTTTGTTTTGGTTTGATTTTTATTTTGTGAGACCACCACACTATCATTTATATATGAGAAAGCTACTGGAAATATGGGTTGAAATATCTTGCATGCTTTTATTGTATTGGGAAAAGGGGTGTCTAAGTTGATTCTTAATGACACATATAGTTGCATGATTCATGAGCTTCTTTATGAGTAATAATTTGCAAATGCTTTATCATGAGCTATCTTTTATTCATGTTTTGATGTTGTATGTTATTTCACCTTGTTTGACATGAATTAGTTAGTTCTATGGACACTCATGCATGCATCTAGATGGTCATCTTTCTCCCTTTTGCTAGCCCAAAAATTCCGACAAGTAAAAACTTGTTTCCAACACCTTCAACCCAGTTTTTCCAGTGAGTCCACCATATCTACCTATTAGCTTTATGCTATTCCAAGTATGTTTATCATGTTATTTGTGTTATCTATACCTCTAAATGACAATGATGATGTTATTTATTGTAATGGCAAAAGTTGGTTAAAAAGCTCTTGCGAACTTGATGCACACTTTACTTTTATTGCATTCAATAAAGATGAACCATTGTGATTAATATTATGATGATAGTGGCTTGATAAATGTTTAAGGTTGGGAGTTAGCCCATATGTGCTGTCACATGCAAAGCTTTCAACATGTTCCATCATTTGTTTAGTTGATATCATGTACTTTTGTTTATGGATGCCTATCATGACGAAATAATGTGGAAATAGAGTTAAGTTTAAATGAGTTTGTATAAATGGTTAGAGAGAAACCTGGGCCGCTAATCTAAGCCATGCATCATTCATGGTGGAAATTTACTTACATGCTATTTTGAACTCTCTGTGATACACCTTACAATAAAAAGCTATATCAAGTGGTAAAAAAGAGGGTGTTGAGATTGTTCATTATGTTTGTTTGTCTTGTTGTTTTGATATGGGCTTGATCCATATCATGGGACAAGAGGTACCCCAGTTGAAACTCTTGATGATACCGTTTTTACTTACAATGATAGATAACTTAAACTTGCTTTGTTTCCCAAGTTGAGTAATCATGGTGTAGGTACTTGTATTCAAGGGGCATGAGACATCTAACCTTTACTTTATCAAGGCCACTACTCATATTTGCTTTCACATTCAACTTTAATCATTCAAGATGCTATGATAGGGGAATGAGAGCTTGACACCAAGTATTACCATTGCAATCAATAACTTAAGTAGAATAGTTTGGAGGATAGATGAAACTTATGCATGTTTACCTCTACTCATTTATATATCTTTTCCAAAGTGTCCACCTTTTATATTCAGATTTTCTACACTCTATGGACCACAAGTATGCAAAAGTAAGAATGTCCATAGTACTATCTTTTATGTTGCACTTTGTGAACTATCATTGATCATCTTTGCATTGAATACTTGATATCACTTTATAAATTGTTTGCATATTGCTACTACTTTGAAATAATGAATCATTTGACTTTATGTAGCAGTAGCAATCATCTTTTATATCCATGTTTTTATTATATTGCAAAGTTCATGTTAGTTTTATCACTTTCATACTCGAGGACGAGCATGAGTTAAGCTTGGGGATGTTGATGCATCTAAAATGCATACATGAACTTTGCACTATAATAGTTATATTCCAATCATATTTGCATCATATAAGGGGTATATTACTGTTATTTAATGATTTTTGATAATTTATAATGATTTCCCCTTTTTATGGAATTAATCCTGCGCAGGCAGAAAACCCCTTTTTCTTTCTTTATTTGTTTCAGGACCTTAACGACGTCATAATGAGCTATAAATTTAGGGGGGTCATTATTTTGGAAGGAGAAGATTTAGGAGCGAAAGAAGTCAACGAACGGAGGCCGGAGGACCAAAAGGGGGGGTCCCACGCGGCTACAGTACCTGGCCGCGTGGGCCCATCCCAATTGGCCCTCGTGGCCCCGTTTGCATCGATCCTTCGCCCAGAAGCATCCTCGTGACCTAAAAACGCCTATATAAAAGGTCCCCCGACGTTTTTCCAGAGGAGAGCCGCCACACGAGAGAAACAAGAAACAGAGAGACAGAAGGCTGCCGCCGGAGAAGATCGGAGGGGGGAAACGCCGCCGGAATCCACCTCCGGAGGGCTCCACCCCCCTCCGGCGTGATCATCATCAACACCTACAGCAAGATCATCTCCATCTCTCCACTGTAAACTCTTGGCAAACATGATGTATGATGCAATATTCTTTTCCCATGATCTATTGTGTCTCTCCATCTATGTTTGAGAAGTGATTTGTTCATGGCAATAGTGAAATAGTTCGTTGATTGGTTGCATACAAGTTTTGTTATCTTTTATGATTGTCTTGATGTACAATGTATGAGTGCACGCATATGTTGGGGAATGCATGTAAGGTGATCACCGGTAAGGTAATGGAGTGAGGAGGACTTGGGGGGACAAGTAAACCTAAGATCGAATCATGAAGTTACATCTATTGGGGGATATGTGGGAGACCCTAGAACTTAAGGCTATGGTGGGACAATTATGTCTTAATAATTCTTGTGCTGCACATTAAATTGGCCATGAGATCCATCATAAGAGTTGTGTAATTTGCTCATTAACTTGGCTACAACTATTTATGGCTCCTCCCTAGAAGAAACAATTAAGACTAAAACATGTGCTTCACTAATTGTGACAACCACACGAATGAAATAACAATTGCCAGAACATTTGCTCCCTTGAGATATTTGCTACTTGAGATTCTTGCTACTTGTTACCTTGATAAAACTGCTCTATACTGCATAGAACTTGCATTAGAAACTAGTTGCTAGATAAATCTACTCCACATCCCTTGCATCCATTAGTTAGTTCCTTTCATACTCAGATTTATTGCTTTGCATAAAAGGCCATATAAGTGGGTTATAGGGCTTTAGAGAATAGATAGTTTACCTTCAGCTCCTCATGGGTTCGACACTCAAATACTTATCGAATTGTGCTACAGTGATTCCTTGCTCTTGGGGATTATCACTCGTCCAGGCGCTTGTCAAGCCGATCTTGCACGTCACGGAGGGCATCTTTGCTTTGCTGCTTCTCCGTTTCTAGGCTTTGTTCGGCTTGGGCAAGAGCTTTTTTAGCTGACTCCAGCTCTGTCTTCATCGATTCACTAAGCTTTTTCAGCTCAGTGTTCTCATTGCGGAGCTGGTCGATGCTTCCAACATTCTCTGCGAACTCCTTGGCCTTGTTGATGGCGTATGTGGCAAACACATTGTTAGCGGTGACATATAAGCCGGAAACAAGAAATTGAAGGTTTTTTCGGCATTGTTACCCTGATACGTGACCCGGTCTGCTTCGAACCCGGCAATAATGGCGTCCTTGTTTGCCAGCTCTGCCCTTAGCCGGCGCATCTCCTGATTTCTCAAACCCAAAGAAGTGATGGTTTCAGCGCCAATTTCTCGATGAATCTGCGTAAGGAGTTTGCTAAAAGCCTAAAGTTGTATGACAAGGTGGCTACATGAAGGCATTCTAGTGCTGGGGGGCTAGGTGGATGCATATGACTCGGACCACTATGTCGGCTATCTTTTATAATTTAGCCCGGCATAGTGCTCGGGGGCTACTGGGGAAGATGTTTACCTGGAAGTGCTCGCGCAGAAGGGACATGCCGGCATCAAAGGACGCAGCAAAGTAATTCTGCTGGTCCTCAAGGATCTCTATGACATCAAGGGTGTCATAGGCTCTGGTCTGGTCTGGCTCGTCATCCCGGACAGTGGTTCCTTTCTTTCGGGGCAGCGGAGGGACGCGCATAAACCGGCTCATGAATTCCGGCTTAATATACCCCTCCGCGTCAAAGGCCTCTGCCTTGATTGGAGGGAAGGTCGGGGCATCATCAGCCGGAGCTTCAGCCCTTGGTGGGGAAGGAGGTGCTGTCACCTTTCCCGTCATTTCCGTCCATTGCGAAGGAGGGGTAGTCCCGGCTCTCCCTAAGATAGGACCTGCCACCATAGTGCGGGCGCCCTCTTCAACAGGGTTCGGCTTCGGAGCCGGAGTGGCAGGAGCTACAGCGGGAGACGTCTTCTTCCGCGTGGCGCATACCTTTGGTTTAAGGGCTGCGCCCTTCTTTATCCTGCAACGATAAAAGGACAAGTTCAGCAAAGCCGGCAAAGTAGCAAAGCAAGGAAAAGACGTTGTCAGCCGACTTACTTCTTGCTGGGGATATTGAGCCCAGCGAGAGCATTGTCATCTTCAGATGACTTGGCGCCAATCGTGATAGATTGGCTCTTCCTTTTCGGCTCTCTGCTTGAGCCGAAGAATAAGTGATAGGCCGCTGGATCACTTTGCTGGACGTAGACGTGCCAGCTGACCCAGTAGCAGAAAGGCCTAGAATCTGAAGAATAAATACAAGTTAGCTTGTAGTTAAAGCCGAAATTCCTTCAAAGAATTGAACTTTGTTTCCGACAAAGTACCTTTGGAGGAGGGTTGGATGCCGTGTACATCGGCATCGATTCTTCGTATTGCCGACCCTCATTGGGCCGGGCTTTGATCAGACGGTTGAGGCGCGCGTGGTAGAGCTCCTCATCCATGTCTTTCTCGCTGGTCCTCATGGGATCAGCGTTATCTGTGTACTCGCACAAAAGGCGGGTACGGTGCTGGAGAGGCTGGATCCGTCTTTTGACCCAGCATATTATCGTGTCCTCCCCAGTTAGGGGAGGAGAGTCGGAGGTTAACTCCGAAATTCTTGCCTGAATGGCGGCATGGTCTGCCAGCATCTTCGTCGACGCTTCTTCTTCCAGGACGGCATGGGCGTGCCGGCAATGTCAGTGAAAGGGGCAAGGCCCTCCAGCCGGTTTGGCGGCGCCACGTCCTTGCAGTAAAAGAAGGTGGACGCCCATCCCTTTGCCGAATCGACGATTGGCACCTGAGGGTACCAGTCGATATCCCGGCGGCAATTGAAGCTGATTGAGCCGACCACCAGCAGCTCCTTGTTGACAGTTTGCCTCTTGACTAGAAGCATCTCTGGAAGAAGTCTAGCCTAGTTTTATGCCTAAGTAACCTTCAAAGAGAGCTACGAAGCCGGAGATGTATAGCAAACTGTTGGGGTGATGTTAGTGGTCGAATATTTCTATCAGAAAAGCCGACGGCGGCAAGAAAAGCCCTAGAGACATGGGAGGAGAGAAGTACCCACTCGTCCCGGACCGGGGTTGGATACGGGTCATCCAAGGCGGATCTCCAAGCCGGCGAAGTAGAGGATGCCGGAGGAATGACGCCATCAGTGGCCATGCTTTGGAGCTCGCCTTCTTCTACGGCAGAGCTAGCCCAGTTGTGTGTCGGGTTGCTGGCAGCACCTTTTGTTGCTGCCGGCTTCCTCTTCTTCCTCCTCTTCGCCGGCACTGGCTCCTTCGGCTGCGGCCTCAGAAGCCGTGGGGGCTGGAGTCGCCGAAGCAGCGGCTTCGGCTGCGGCTTTCGCCAAGGCCACTTCATCACGGCCTGGCGCGGTGGAGATGACCGCCGGAGATGGAGAAGGTGCGGCTGCAGTGACGGATGGCTCGGCGGCGGCGGCCGCCGCGGAGGAGGAGCCGCCCATTGGCGGGGCGAATCCAGGGGCGTCGCTTCGATCACTGGAGAGCTTGGAGTGCTTGAGGCCATGGAGCGCAGAGGAAGAACTCGAGCTCGGGAGAGATGAGATCTGGAGAGATGAGTGCTAGGGTTGCAAATGATGTGGTGGCCGTCGCGAAGGCGAGGCGATCCGCATTTATAGCGAAGTGCCGAGATTCGTGCAACGGTCCGGGACAAGATTTCCGCCATGCGTCACGGGATTGAGCTGTTGAGAGAAGATCTTTCCCTCCAACGCCTCGGTTCCAGCGTGGGAAAAATGGAAACTAGCCCCTACGTTCAAAGATGCCACTCCACTCACTCTGCCGGGTCTGACAAACCATCAAATCGACGGACGCGTGTCAGTGCGCACTCAAGTGATTTTTCCGGCATAATAAGCCGGCGTCATCGGATCGGCAAACAAGTTCGGCATGCTCTGCAGGTTTCTGGGAATGCTCCAAGACTAAAGACGGATGAAGAACTTCCCGGACGGTGTTTTGTCGGAAGATGAAGCCAACCGAACAAGTACTTGAAGCTTTCCGGGGGCTACTGTTGGGGTTATGCCGAACAGGTATCCTCACGGATGTGAAGATAAGCCAGAATACCAGGGTGGCCCATAGTGGTGGTAAGCCGAATTCCGGCTTACCGGGCGGCCCAGTATGATGAAGCGCAGGAGGCCCATCCGGCTAAGGAAGGTTCCAGAAGGCGGCTGGTATTGCGGAAGACTTAGCCCACAAGACAAAGCCCAAGCCGGATTAGTTTAGGACTCTGACTTAGTCGGTAGGTTTTCTCCTGTAAGCCCTAGGCCGGACGCCTTTATAAGCCGGCCTACGGGATGCCTTAGGGCATGCAGCAAGACATCTTGAGTAATCCAGCTTAGACTTAGCCATCTCGACGAGAATCTCTATCTCGGCGAGATCTCACTGTAACTCGGCGATATTGCCCATATAGTGATTTATAGCAGCATGTAGGATCACGCCACCGTCATATGATCCGAAACTGGGTAAACTTGTGTCTATCCCTAAGAAGGAACCCCCAACTTCTCCAAAGCCCCTCGCTCTACCTAGCTCGATGGCACCCCTGCCGAGGCTGGATTCAACAGTACCACGACAGGCGTGCCTCCGGGCCGTGCCGGAGGTCTGGCCGCGGCACGTGGGCCGGCCCGGCACGGCACGAATAGCTCACGTGCCTAACGGGCCGTGCCCCATCCGTGCCGTGGCCGTGCCGGGCCGGGCCGGCACGTTTGGCCACCTATACTGCCGATCGCACCCGCACATATGGGCCAAGCCCAGCAAAATCACGTTAGGGCTCCGCTGCCTCCTTGAACAAACATAGCCCATCCACCGTCTAGGGTTGCACTGTAGCCTCGTCTCCTAGCTCGCCGCCACGTCTTCACGGATTCTCGGAGCTCGCCGCCGCCACGGATTGCCACGGCGTCTCCCTCTCACACACCCCTGGGCGTCCCGCCGCACTGCGCCAACGCCAACGCCTTCCGCCGCCCGTCACCAGCGCGCCCGTCGCCGCCCCGCTGCCCCCACGTCGTTGTTTTCCAAAACGTCGCCGCCCTGCCCGTCGCGAGGACGTCGCCGCGCGTCACCAGCGCGCCCTTCGACGGCGGACTCCTCCTCCAAGGCGGCGGGTTCCTCCACACGATCCCTGCACACGGATTCGACAAACGGGAGCTGCACGAGGCCGCACTGCTTGGACCCTCAAGGTATCCGCCTCATCAGAATTGGTCATCTGAATTGCCCTTCTACTGGCCTTATATACTAAGAGTTTCATCATTGGGAATTAGTAGTAGTCTGTCAAACATTCTTCTGTCAGTGGTAAATTCGTGTAATTCTTTCCATTGTGTTACTGTTTTGGATAATTCATCGATGCAACTGTGATTACAAATACGCTTTTGGGATGGTGCAGATAGACGGGTGAAGTACAAGATGGAGAATATCCTTCGACACTCTCCTTTGTAGCACACCATCAACGGCCAGAGGTCTGCAAGCAGAAAGCTAACATGATGCCATACAAATTGTGAAAACAAACATGTAACTTTTTTCTCCTATGAGCTAATAGTCCTGAACAGAGCATACACAATGCAATTCAATTATTATAAGTCAGTCCTCCATGTTTGTGTGTCTCAGGTATGGACATTGAAGCTGGCCAGGTACGGCAATCTTCAGATATGTATTGAAAATGTAGCTATAGCTCGACTCGTTCTTCAGAGGGCAAACAACATATGTATTGTGTTACATATCCACTTTTGTCTTAGTTGGACTCTCATGTGATCTTTTAGGCTTAATTTGGTAAGCATTTACTTTGCAGACCTTAATATGTTTTGCTTACAATAATACATCTATTAAACAACGTGTCGATCGAACCAATACTTCATTAAGATGATGGAAGCCATTTCAAAAAAAAATGATGGAAATGACCAAGGGTACTCTCGATATTAAAAGGGTTACTGTTATGTGCTTCTATGTGGTAGCAGTCCAAATATGTGTTATCATTTTCTTGGTCAAGATTAAGCTTTATTTAGGAAGATAATTCACTCTTACTTCCATTGCTCGACAGTTTGATTACCAAGCAGAAGTTGTCATCGCATTCTTGCCCGCCAGAGCTTATGCCATGCGTGGAAGACGAAGGCTCTGCCAACACACAAGCAATGAGATCGTCGACAAGGTGCGTGGTTTGGCTTGGAGCTGTCTGGAGACATCCAGAATCATTGTATTCATCCTGTACTCAATTCTTCATCCAAAATCTAACTGTATGTACTTGACTGTTGGTTTTCCCTTTACAGTTTATTTGAATAAAAAAAGTCAAATTATTTATACACCTTGTCATTAGATTGGAAAATCAATATCAATTATATTTGGCTATTATGTTGAAGAGGATGCAGGTTCAGGCGTTGTAAATGGGTAGAGCTTCATAAATAGACTAAATAAAATATTCATTACATTAATACATGATCAAGGTCCTGCATGAACGTGACAGGCTGGCCTCATGATGATTGTGACAACACCACAAATGATT
>QRDG01001179.1:0-239590 GCA_012064385.1 Puccinellia tenuiflora
GAATTCTAACAAGCAAGAGTGTGGACATAGTAAAATGGACATGGAATAAACAAGAAATGCAAGGGGTAAAATATGATGGACCTAAGAATCAGCCTCAGTTTACAAAGCGTTCGGCATCACTTCAAAGTTTTGTTGCCGCCGCCTATCAGTGACACACAACGGAGTAGTATGAAATACAGTAGCAAATGATCAACTTGAAAAATAAAATGTGGCAAATCATAAAGCCCCCAACAAAACAATCCTAATTGCTCCGTGGCGCGCGTGCGCTTGGCCTTCTTTAAGCGCACGGATGCTGTCGGAAGTGCATGTCAGATATAGACAAGACATATGACGTCAGCCACATGCAAATGTATTCTAAAGTTTAAAAAAATGCATAACTTTGACTCGATTGTCCAAATTTAGATCCGCTTTCACATCCTTGTTCCTCACGACGAGATCTTTGAAACAAGATCCCATATGTACATGTTCCGATAATTATTTCGGAAAGCAACTTAAATAGTAGAAAGTTGCTTTTATTTTTGTGCTAGTAAGAAAATTTTATAATACGAAGTTGCTGTCAAAATAAACTTGCTTTTTCATCCAAAAAGTTGCTTTTCTAGATGGCAACTATGTATGTCGATAGACAACACTGCAGAACAAACATGATTTTCTCTCGTAAAACACACAACTGGCCATTGCGTGGTTAAAAACAAGGCCCTCTCCTCTTCATAGTTTTCGTGTTTGTGATTAAAAAAATCAAATTTATAGTAGACAATTGCTTTTTCTGTGGGATATAAAGCAAATTTGAAGTACACAATTGCTTTTAAAAGATAACATTTGATATGTTTATACGAGACCTTGTTTTGCAGATTTACTGAACAGAACTTGCTTTTAAGGCCCTCTCTTACTCACATTTTTATTTATGTCTGTGATAAAAAAAAAATCAAGTTTATAGTATAAAGTTGCTTTTATCTATGGGATAGAAAAGCAAATCAGTAGTACAAATTGTGTTTGAAAGATATTCATTTGAATATGTCTATATGAAATCTTGTTTTGTTGATCCGGTGAATAGAAACACAATGGTGAATGTTTGTAATTTTAACACACGATTTAGAAGCAATGTGAATTTTAATTAAAAACAAGCACCCCGCTTCTTCACATTTTCGTATTTCTGATAGAAAAGCAAATTTAAAGTAGAAAGATGCTTTCGTACTAGTTGTAGTAAAAAGTTGTTTTGTGTGACAGAAAAGCAAGTTTAGAGTATAAAGTTGCTTTCAAAAATAAACTTGTTTTTTCTCCATAAAATTGAAAAATATATGAGAATGAGCGAGGGATATGTTTTTATTCCAAGCAATGGCCAACTTGTTAGACTATGAGAGAAAATCATGCTCCTTTATATGAGAAACAATATCTCATATTCATATAACCCGATGAATATTTTCTAAAAGTAACTTCTAGATAGAAAAGCATGTTGTTGCCACAAATTTGCTTTACCGTGACATAAAGTTGCTTTTTGAAAAATAATCATCGGAAGGTGTCCATATGGGATCTAGTTTCGAAGATCTCATCGCGAGGAACACTACAGCGAAAACCGATTTTGATTTGAACATTCGCTTTGAAAGTTATGCTTTTTAAAGTTTAGATCTGATTTGCAAATCTTTGTAACATCTATAGGGGCGTGCGCTATTTTGACACCCAAAAGCAAAAGCACAGGCTCCAAAGTTTGTCCCCAAAACAATGGCAGAGATAGTGCCGGGATTTCAACATAGGGTGGGCGCATTTCTGCTCCTCGGTCCCTCACCCAACGAACTCTGACGGCGGTAGAAAAGAAAGAAAAACTCCGACGGCGGTATGCTCCTCGTCGACGGCGAACCCGCCTCCTCCTCCTCCTCCCCCTCCGGCTCCTCCCCCACGGTGCGTACAGTACGCCCATGCGCGTGCACGTTGACCTGTGCTCTCTTTCTCTCTCTGTGATATCATCGACACCCAATTCTTGCAGGGGAGCAGCGGGAGGGAGCTCGTGGCGGCGCTCATGGGGAACCCCGGGCTCAGGGCCGCGTCTGAACGGCTCAGGGCCACGCCGGAGAGGCGGATCTCGTCGGGGCCGGAGGAGCCAAGGCACGTCTACGTGTTCCAGAAGGAGTACGCCACGGTGGATCCAGCGCGCGTCGAGGTGCGTGCTAGGTTCTGGCGGTTTGATCGGGTGAATTGGGGATCCTTGGTCTGATCCTCGTCGTTCGAATCAGTTTCTGCTTCCTGGAAATTTGCCTACAGGATAAAGGCAGCAGTAACTGTTGCTTCTATAAATGGAGATTAGGGAGGCACTCCTGGATTTCACTTTGGTTATATGTGTTTTTTGATCAATTAACCCATATTATACTATTAGTTGGATTGGTTTATGATCATTGAAGGGCTACTGGATAGTAATTCTGAGCTGTAGATATATTTTACTAAAGGATATACGTTCTCCTAGAATAGGAATGCCAACTTGTAGGAATTCCAATCTTCCCTTGCTGATATACCTAATTCCTGATTAGTTTTGCTGATAAGGTGACATACTATTAGGGCACATTATCATTTCCTGCCGTATTTCACTCACTTTGTCCTTATTCTTAGAATGATTGAAGCATTGTTATGCGTAGACCATTCAAATTTGCATGACTTGTGAGTTAATCAGTTCTTTTGCATCTGTAGTTAGTGGGCACAGATGAGATGACTACATGTGTGGGTGTTGTAATTCGCAACAACAATACTGGAATGTAAGTGAAATGACGCGAGTGTTTTATCGACCCTGTAAGACTTTGGTTTCTTGTGAAATTTAAAATTCATGTATTTTCCACACTCGCAAAAAGAAAGACATTCAATGATTTTCCATTAATTTATTTCAGGACTTCCATTAGCCATATGGACTTTCCAAAGATCGTAGAAGGAGGATTCAGACAGATGCTAGAATTACTTGGTGATGACAATGCACCATTTGATGTTTGTCTCTTCACCAATATTTCCCCCTTAATATATGCAATAAGCAGTTAAGCATTCTTGGGAACATTCTTACTAGCATTTGCTTACAGGTTCACCTGATTGGTGGCTTCGATGATGCTTCTACAAAGGTTGAATTCATAACTTGTTGGGTGGTTAAATTTCTTTTAGATCTCTTGTTTGTCACAATATACACAAGGAACCATTTAATTACCATTATTCACCCTACAGGTAGTCCATTCTTCTGGAGGGGGGAAGCACAGCAAACAGGAAGGATACTCCCATCCACTTTGTTGCAAGATAATTGAAGTGCTGCATAAATCCAAGCAACAATTCCACCTTCGGTCTTTTTGTGTTCTTGGGAACAACACTATGACTGATTCTTATGGCAATGCACAACCGATAGTTGGTGGATTTGTGGTTAGTGATTTCCTCACATCTGAATCAACTAAATCATTGATCAGTAGCTTTTAGTACCAGTGAACGTCATATTTGCTAAAATGAAACCTTGTAAGCTGTGGGACAAAGGAACATTTGAATATTAATCCAAAGGAAGACGAAAAATGTGGGAGGGGAAATTCTATTTTGTCTGCATCTCGGACTACCATTTCATTTGCTAGTTTGTGTAATCTGTACCTATTCCCTCATGTAACAGTTATTTTAAAGCATTTTGAAACATAGCCCACTTTAGAGGAAGTTTTCTCAACTCCTGCTGTCTTCAGATGCAAACATCATCTGGGGTTGTTACTCCTGCAAGCTTTGACATAGCTTCAAGGTGTCCTGATGAAATAGTCAGAAGAATTCGTATGAGTGTTTCTTCTTATGATCCAAGTTTGAAGGGACAATTACTGGAGACTTACGACACACGTGCTGATATTTTCAAAATTTCCCCTGCCCGCTGGTTTGTCTCTTAAATCTTTCTATCAGTTTCATTATATACGTAATAAATTGATCTATGTACTTTGTAGCTACATATTCAGCCTCTTCGTCTTTAAGTATTGACCTTCTGCCCCTGAGCATTAATCTATGGACATAGGCATTAGGTGACATCACACAGGTTGCCTTTTGGTTCGGTCTGATCTTCAAAATTTCCATAGTTGAAGTAGTACAACTTTTGATTGGAAAGAAATGTTGGACGTTTCATTATTCTAATAGGACACCAATTTTAATTTGTTGCCTGAATTGTTGTAATCCCACTCCATATATGTTTAATGCCCCTTACCCATATGCATGAAATGATCTACAGTGGTTTTGTCACTTTCTATTTTCACCAGTGAATTGAACATGTGCAGTAAACATTCCCATTCATGGGCAGGCCATGTTCAGGCCCAAGAGTCGATCCACTAGCATATTCCAACACCCAATGAAATTTATAATTGTTTGTGGAAAATAAACAAATAAAATAATCTTTTCAGGCTTTGATGCTAGCCCAGCTTCTGTCATGAACACCTTAGAACAGGAACAGAAAGGAAATGTCTTCCTTCTGGCTATATTAATAGTGGAAATTCTATTGCCATGCATATAAACTGCATCTTGCATAATACTATGGAAATTTTTAAGATTATACATACTACAGGTGTTAAGTACTTGTGCCTCCCTACTTTGTTAGTGAACTAACTATTTCGTGTGATATACCTGTCTCTTCTCCTGCTTATATAGGATGCCAGACTGGGCAGAATTAGCATCCTCACTTAACGAGCTTTCAGACTCTGAAATCTTGCTTCAGTGCTCCACTTCTCCAGCTGCAGAACCACCTCATTTTGTGGAAACTGAGAGGAGGTGTGTGTTCCTTTTATCCTACAAATTAAACTGTATTGCATGAACCATTTCAATCATGTGTTAACGATTACTGGTAAGTGTGAGTGTAATATTTCTGTTTATTTAGGTATGACTCATGATTTGCTAAGATCACCTTCATGAATGATGGTGTGTTTTCAGAATTGAATGATATGTGGTTTATTCTTGCCTTTTTTACTCTTTTGTTGTAGGATATGGAAATACTTGATGGAGAATCCAGACTGGGAAGACACATTCCCGAAGTACAAGCCTCGGGTCTTCCATTGGACCAATGATGGAAGTTGGTCAAGGCACTCGTAGCATCATCCTGATCTTGTCAGCTGTTGGTGATCTACAAGCGGAAGATGACGAGCCTCGCACCTTTGTTAGGATTTAGGAACAGTGACAGATTATGGTCACGACAGCACCTCTGCGATCCCAGTCAATTTCACCATTTCCATACGCCTTTCACCTTCTGTTTTCTCATGCATCTACCTTGGGTGATTCACGAGTCATTTGGATTCTCCATAAATGTAATGGTGAGAGTCCGGTCTGAAGTTGATGTGTTAAGCATGGTTGGTACACCACATCGTGGATTCATGCATATTCCTGAATCAGCATTTCGATTGCCTGAGGGTTGGATTGTTTGCATGCAACTTCCTATTGTGATCAGAGGCGTGTGTGTTGTGTAAACTAGGCTGTGGCAAGTAATTTTTGTGTGGTTGGTTGCAACTTTGTGTCTGAAATATCTAAAACTCAGGTTTGGTTGATGTGCTCTGCTCAAAAGATTTAGGGTTGTTTGGTTTCATGCCCGTGTAGCGGAGTTGACCTCACCAACCTTCGGCAAATTTCAACAGTTTCTGCCACTTTCAATTTATACCAAAATTTTGGTGATCTGTTATTTCCTTTGGTTCCTCGGTTCATTTTTTTTAGCCAAACTTCAAAACTTGGCCCAAAACCTGAGCATCCTATTTGGACACTTCCTGGAAAATTTGATGTCTAGTTACAATAGTATGGTTTGAATCGTCCTACTCCCTCCCGTAATTAAAAAGATGATTTTTTGTATGTAGCATTAGTCAACCTGTTAAAACTTGACCACCAATTCTCTAAAAAAAATCATTGGAAGTGTGAAAATCATATGTTTTGATTTGTGTCAAAATACTATTGTGAACTGATGCTGCTATTAGATGTGACAATTGTTTTGTAGTAGAAATATATCGTAAGTTACAGTATTCAAATGCCTCCCTTTCAGAGACTGGTGGGATGTTGGATCGGATCCTCTCTTCGTTAATGGCCCCGGAGATCTCCATTGGTAACTAACAAGAGTGAGAGGAGGGGTTCTTGACTCACGAGACGTCACTCTACAACAGGGCCGGCTCTAGGGTTTCAGAGGCCCTAGGGCGAACTCCATGAATGGGCTCGGTACATAAAAAATTAGATTCCATACATCAATGGATAAAATCAATGTAAAATCATAAACATTGATAAGTTTCTAGCATTTGAACCAAGTATTATAGAAATTAAAATGCACAAAAAGGGAAATATCATGCTAACAAATCTCCAAGCCTCCAATAATCATGAGAAACCGAGTTGAAGCCAAATCTGTTACCGGATCGAGAATTTGAAAATGAGAAAACGAAAAAAAAGTAGAGTATACCAGGCGTCCAGCTGGGTCTGATAGAAATTTTAATCCAAGAATTATGTTGATCCTACTCCCTCCCAATTCCCTACTCTCGGTCGTAGCAGCGGCCGGTCTGTGCCTCGGTCTCTGATTCAGCATTAAGAAAACGAAGTGTTGAGGTGCCTCCATGTCCGCTTACCAAGATGTTGGACCAGGCTTTTATTTTAGAATGAAATGTTGGACCTTTTTTTTTTAGAATTATGAAATGTTGGACCTGGCTGTGCGTAGCTACTGAATGGCTTGGCCTGTGAGAAGCTCTCTTTTTTATTCCTATGCGTCAATACTCAATAGTGAAAACTATGCTTATGAGGGGCCCATTTTTTCTATTCCTAATACTACTCCGTATATGTATTGTACAAGGTATGGGCCCCTAGTTTGGCTGGGCCCTTGGGCTTCGCCCTACCTTGCCATGGGTCAGAGCCGGGCCTGCTCTACAATGTCCACGGATGATAGGTTGGATGAGGCGGCGGCCTTGAGCCCTGGACACCGGCCATGGACCATGATAGAGAGACAAAGGGATTAAGGCGTGTCTCCCTCATGGAGCATGTTTACCATAAGGATTTCACGATATAAATTCAACATATTTGTTTGGTTTATTTGATAATTAAATAACTTAGATATCTAATGTTCAGTTCCAGGTTAGAGCATTCATCCAAGAATATGAGTGGCGAAGGGTAAGTGGGAGAAGATGAATACCAAGGAGGAAAGGGGGAGGAGACGAGTAATAATGTTGGATCGGGGCTTGACCGAGAGGACAACCAAGGACCTGGAATGGACGGAGGGGAGGAGAACAAAGAGGGGGGGAGGAGAGAGGGGAATGGCATCCGCATGAGACGTAGAGATGACAGTAGAACGGGAGGAAGTAGATGGTGGATTGGTGGTGGTGGTCTTCCCTCTTTTTTTTGGAGTGAATTACACATGTATTTCATCTGTGCTTGCTTCCGTGTTAAGTTGTAAGGTGTTCGGTGTGCTCCCTTATATCGTTGACGGTGATCAGTGTGGTGGTTCTAATGCTAGCGTTGTACTCCCTCCGTTCCTAAATATAAGATGTTTTAGCATTTTCCTTTCCATCCGTATCTAGACATGTTTTAGTGTAAGGTTCAAAAACCTTACACTAAAACATGTCTAGATACGGATGGAAAGAGAAATGCTAAAACATCTTATATTATGAAATGGAGGGAGTATAATCTATGACCGGTGATATACCTTCGTTAATTCAAAGCTGAACTCGTTTCCAGCCTTCCGTCTAGAAAAACAAACTTTTGATAACCGAGCGATTTCGCTCGTTCGTAGGTAAAGAAGGAAAACATTTCAAAAAAAAAAGTAATAAAGAAGGAAAAGGACAAAGCTGGATTTAGAGCAACTCCAGCCGCCTCCCCAAGAGGCCCCCCATGACCGCTTTTTGGACGCCGGCGGACGATTTTCCTCCCAGTCGCGCCCCCAGAACCCCCCCCCCCAAGGCCTCGTTTTTTGCCGGATTTGGGCCTGGGGGCGCCGGCGAAAGGGGAAAAACGCGCGGGCCACCCCTGTCGGCGAGAGAACCACCTTTCCACCAACAGATTTGGCCTTTCCCCCTCTCCTTCTCCCCGTCGCCGGAACCGACTCCTCCCTTCCGCCGCGAACTCGCCACGAAAACCACCGCCAACCACCGCGACGATCTAGAGGAGAGCGAGCGTCTGCCTGTACCGAAATCATAGACTGCCTACCTTGCAAAACGTCAGGAGATCCGAGACCCAGTAGTTCATGAGCAATTGCAGCAAGATCTGGTGGAGCACATGTGGAGGCGCAAAGGCGAGGTCTAGGTTTATGTAATTTGATTTTAAAAACTTGTTTTAAATTTTATGATTTGTTAAACAATTTGTAATAATTTTTCTGTCGAATTATTTGATACAAATGATAAATTTACTTTAAAAATATTGGATTTACTATTAAAATGGGGTTCTATGATTATTTTCGCCGAAAAACGCCGGGTTAGGGACGACACGGCTGGGAATCGGGCTGCCCCAGGCCATTTTTTTCCGTCGGCGCCCCCCAATAGGCCCAAAAAAATGCTGGCAATTCGGTTTGGAGGGCCAATGGCCGGAGTTGCTCTTAGCCCCAATCTCCAGGCAGATCCTGCTCAGAGTCCTGCTCGTACAACACCGTTAACACGGCACGTGCCTAAACCTTGCCCGTGCACAGCACCTCATCTTCTCCAGTCTGTGCGGCCCGTGCTCCCCTCCTCCTCCTTTTCTCTCTTTCTTTCCTTCCGACGCCTGCCCCGCGCGAGAGAGAAACCCTAGCCTAGGGTTTCACGCGCCGCCGCCACCGCCGCCGTCGACCCAGCCTCGCCCTTCGCCCGACCTCGCCATGGACTCAGGCCGCAAGAGGGCCGTGCCCGAGGGCACCAACGGAGGCGCCGCCACCAAGCGCGCGAGAGGTGAGCATCCTCGTCGCCTCTCCTGGTTTGCGATTAATTTGCCCCTGCTCTTTTGTTTTGCTCTGGCCGGGTTCCTCAGGGGTTTTGTGGCTCTTGCTTGGCCGGATCTGGGAAACACTGGTCCGTTGCGTCTTGCGTGGCCGCTGAGAGCTGGCCTTTTGCATTGGTGAACCGGAAGGGAAGGTCCTGGAGATTGGGGATTGTTAGGTCTGAATTTTTTTTCTGCGGTTTGTATCGAGTGGGTGCGACGGGCGGGCTTGCCTGCCGTTTCGATTTTTTCCGGGATTTTTGTCGTTTCTTTTTTGCTTCTAAAGATCTGGAGATTTGATTTGCTTGGTTTTTGCCAGATTCGTTGCAGAGGCTAGTGTTAGTTACGAACCTCGTTGGCATCCAGTGCCCACATCAGTAATTCATGGATAATTTAAGTCGTTGGCAACCTGGCATAGCTTGGGCACTGGTCTTCGAGCATTAATTTTTCGTTATGATATCTGTGTTATTATTAAATCAATTTTGTTACAGTACTTGTTACAAGTTGCCGAGGTTTAGTAAAATCAACAAGGTATTAACTGGTGGAAGTAATAAATTTGGTTTAGCAGAATCGGAGACGGGTGTAGGAAGCAAATCGAAGCCGTGCACCAAATTTTTCAGGTTCTAATCCAACTTAAAATCAACTCCCACCTGGTAACATCTATTACTATGCAATTTGCTGTTATTTTCCATTAAAATTATGCTGTGCCTGCTAAAAATTGTTATTGATGCTAACAAATGGGTCAAGCAAGGTTCTACTACAGGTTCCCCGTCTAATCCAAGCTTAAGAATATCCAGTGGAGTAAAATTGGTACAGCCGTTGTGTATATCAACTGCGAAAATTTGAAGAATCCATCAAGGGTTATAAGGATATATAACTTACTTTCAGATGAATAATCAGTCAGTAACACCATGGCACAGGTTCACCTGCAGAAACCAAGATAAGAAGATTGAACATGTTAATGGGGAGCAATTGGGTGCTCATCGTGAAATTTTGCCATTTAGATCATTCATAACATCAAGTATCTCAAACGAATGTGATGGCATGCAGTAATTGTTTTGACTACCTAGTCCACTGCCATATGTTGAGATTGAAATTCTTCTTGCCACCATATTTTTGTTTTAAGCATATTACAATTTCCAATTAATCAATGGTGTTTAGCCATGACATAGATTAAGCTATCTTTAGGTTTTGTTATAACTTACAAAGTGTGCTTATTATCTAGAGTTAATGAGGCATGCAGTAAATGTTTTGACTACCTAGTACTGCTGCCAGATTTTGAGCTTGGAACTTTTCTTGCCAGGATACTTTTATTTTATGTATACTATAATTTCCATCCAATAATGGTTAAACTATCTTTAGGTTTTGCTTACAAAGTGTACTTATTATCTAGAGGCAATGAGATATTACTTGAGTGCATATCATGTTCATGGAAGTAGAACAGCTCAAGACAATATTTGAAGATAAAGCAAAAACATATCTTGTTGAGAAACTATAATATGATTCTAAAATGTTTCAATTGGTTCCGTGGCAAGTTAAAGAAACTAGTATGTATTTATCTTATCATTCTAAGAAGTTTATGCCTTTTGTTATTTTCCATTATATCAGACTTGTTGCTATATTGTGGTAACACACTAGTAATCGTATTCTATTCTCAACTTCAATACATTATAAGAGGCGCCACCTTAATGTTCTATATATTTGCACCATATAAATTGACCATTGATATATAATGAAGCATCTAAGGTTGTACCCACAGTAATGATACACGTCAAGAGTAGTTTCTGCCGATTATACCATACTCATGTGATGAATCTAAGTGCCATATGTACATTACTTGCTATTGTTTGGTGGCATTTATATCAAGGGGCACTTGAATTCAGCAGATGTCTCTGTCATTAGGTACTGCTAATGTCGTGTTATTCAACTAGATGGATCATGATCCTTCCAATCAGTATTGGCTGCATTCATGGATCCTCAGTCGTGTTACAGTTTTTGAATCGTTGTGTAAACTTGCTTGCTTATATGATACTATCTCTGTGCAGCACTGCTGGTTGTCCCTTTGGTTCGAGTTGCCATTTTCTCCATAACTTCCCTGGAGGTCACCAGGCTGTTTCAAAGATGACCAACTTGGGTGGTCCAGCTGTCACAGCTCCTGCAGGAAGAATGCCTATGGGACCTGGTGTTCCTGATGGGCCACCTACACCCAGCGTGAAGACTCGCATCTGTAACAAGTTCAACACTGCAGAAGGTTGTAAATGGGGGAACAAGTGTCACTTTGCTCATGGAGAGAGGGAGCTTGGAAAGCCCATGATGTTGAACAACATGGCACCTCCAATGGGAGGCCCAAGACCCAACGGGCACTTTCAGCCCCCACCGATGCCTGGCCCGGAGATGGTTCCTCTCTCAACCTTTGGTGCCTCAGCCACAACCAAGATCAGTGTTGATGCATCCCTAGCTGGCGCCATTATTGGAAAGGGTGGAGTCAACACGAAGCATATATCCCGAATGACTGGGGCCAAGCTTGCTATCCGGGACAACGAGGCTGACCCTAACCTTAAAAACATTGAGCTTGAGGGAACATTTGATCAGATCAAACTTGCCAGTGGAATGGTGACGGAGCTAATTGTCCGCATTGGTGGCAACGCCCCTCCTCCAGCAAAGAACCCAGTGAGGGGATCTCATGCTGCTGGGGGTGGTGGTGGAAACAACTTCAAGACCAAGCTGTGTGACAACTTCAACAAAGGCTCTTGCACGTTTGGAGACAGGTGCCACTTTGCGCATGGTGAAAGTGAACTGCGTAAATCTGCTGCAGCTTGAGAGATGCTTTTAATGGCTCGTCGTGATTAGTAGTGATGAGCAAGTTTTAGCTCCAGATCTGAGGCCTTCCACCCATGGTGACATTGAGTTGCACAAGCCCTGTTGTTGATTCGGGGGGATATTGTCACGGCTTGGTGTGCTCAGATTGCTGTAACTCAAATGGATATGCGAGAATGACTTGCTTTTGAGATTTATAGGCTTTAGTGTATTGCTGTCTTTTTTTCTCCCTCTGCTCTGCATCCAATTTTTGTACTGTTTCTATGGCACTTTATTATCGCAAATTAGTTGTTCTATTCCAGAAATCTATTGAAGGTTAAGCTGAAATTTGAGTCCCTCTTATGTGACCTTCTTTGAAGTATCTCTCAGTATTTGATCTAAACCCCTGTTCAATTCTAAAGATGAAACTGTGAGAATAGTAGCGTTGTAATGAGCCAACTAGTCAGGATCAATGCTTCAAAAACAAAGAGCACTGTATTTTTTTTTACTGAACTATAAAAATTAGGCTAGTCACAATAGAGAGTAACTTGGACTAGTAACATGCTTATGTTACTACTCTGTTACTATCTCTACAGTGCATAGTAACATATATGTGGTGTCATGCATGTCTTTATTTATTAGTCTATAAACTCGTTTTGTCTTGATTTGTATGACTCATTAACTACCTACCACATAAGCAAACGTGTCTTGATATATGTGATGTTACTACCTAAGTTATCTCAATTGTGGCTAGCATATGATTAACGAACCAAAGTTCCAGCTAAATCGGATGGCACACCATTCGGTTGGGCAATGCCTGAATTCAAATTCACCACCGTTGCGAAGCCTGTTACCACATTCCAGTGATTCCACCGATCAACATTTTCCTAACTCGATTAATATTAACAGGATACATATCATACATCCAGACTTGCCCACCACCTCAATTGGACTTGGTGCAACTCGTTACACCACAACCACTTCGATCACTTGTTGCAGCCTCAACTGCACAAGGACATTCCAAATAACAGGTGAATTATGCATGTCTTCTGCTCCTTGGGAGCATACTGGCAGCAAATCAACACATAACTCATGACACTGATCAACATTTTTCTAACCCGATTAATTTTACTGCATCATCCGTATCATACATGCGGACTTGCCCACCCCCTCCTACAAAAGTTCCTCTCAAAAGCTAAAGCTAGGTCAGCCAGGTAACCTCACTAGTCACTACCTACATAAAACAAACCCAAAACGCATATGCACAAGATGGCAGGTGGGCAGAGCAATCAGCCAGCCCACTAGTCGAAATCCTGGGAGAGACGCCTGCGCTTGTAGGTCAGGAAAACCTCTTTCCTGTCCTTGACCATCTCCTTGTCATCCTCCATCACCATGACATTCAGTGTGCCAGTAACGCTCGACTTATCTTGCGGGCTCATATGCTTATCCTCCATCACCATGACTTCCCATGTGCCCCGGGATGCCGTCTCATCCTGCCCTGCTTGCGTGACCAGGCCCCGGTTCCTGCTGTGCTTCCTGATTGGCGTCATGTGTGCTGGCATCTCAGGTACATTGTTTCCTCCAGGGAGGCCATTTGCAGGCATCTCAGGATGGTCACTTCCTCCAGATGTGCCGAGAGAAGACGGCCTGTGCTGCATCAGTTCTTCCCCTTCCGCAACAATGCCTTTCATAAGCTGTGGTAAAAACAGAGCATATTGATCATATTGAACTGCGTCACAAGTCATGCATTAGCCTTTACTACTTGTCTAGAGAAGAACTAACTAATATTTCATTAGATGAATTATTGCCTTCCCCCTGAAGAGAATTCATTTTAATTGCTACCATTTCGTAAATTTGGCTAACTGGCTTGTGTGTTTGAGAGCCTAACATGATATACTTGCTACAATAATGAATTATACCATGTGCTTGCTGAAAACTGTATGATCTTGCACAAGCTACATAAAAGAAGATACAAACAGCCTGATGTTTAGTTCTGAAATGGCAATTCAATGACCAAGATAGTACCTTCCAATCCTTGAAATCAAATCTGAAGACAAAATGACTGTATGCCACTTCTTTTGAGGCAATCGCACTAGCAGCAGGCGCATTCCTTGGACCTGTTCAGTCAATAAAATAATTCAGATACAGAGATGCATGATATGACAGCAACAAAAGAGCAAGAAGGTAAGAGAGCCATACAGACGATATGATGTCCATCATCATTGACATTGATTTCTGCTCTGCCATCTTTAACTAGGAATGACAAAGCAAATATGTTCTCCACCGTTTGGGCAAATGAGAGTCTATTTAGAATAAGGTTTTCCAGTCTTGCATTTTTGTTCTTCCTCAGAACATTAAACAGAACAGTCATGTTCCTGTCTGTCTCAGATTTTGCTGTCTCTGATGGATCAGCAAGCTGCATAACAAGGCAGAATAGATCAACATACATTGTTAGAAGTTGATATAGTACTTGTATTCAGACAAGGCTGTAGCAGCACAAAGAAAGTATTCAAGCGACATGAAGCAAACTTCTTGCCTAAACTGCTCTTACTTGAGAGGTGACAAATGTGAGTTTTAAAATGATTTACGTTCAGCAGGGACCTTTGTGGATGTACCTCATAATCACCAAACATCAATTTTACAAATGATGAGCTACACGGAATTGATAATTAAAGGCAATTAACTACTGATGGTAACACATTAAACAGACTCTTCGTGTGAAATATAGTGCTCCAGTATAGTGCTGCTGTGATATAAGACTAGCCACAGTGGGGGTATCATAGTTAGTATCATGCATGCCATGTTGGCAAAAAACTGACGTGTCACTATAATTAATGAGGAGATATGTGATAGCGGTATCATAGGTAGATACTGTAACATAACGCTTTTCAAGATAAGATGAGTCTACAACCTAATAAATACAAAATTATATGATACCACATGTATGGTACTATCCATTGTGCGAGTAGTATCATAAACTAGTATCATATATGATACCACATATATAATACTCCCCACTGTGACTAGTCTAAGATACAATTATCGCCTCTTTATTACACTAGTATTTATAATGTAAAAGGTTTCTAGTAGTAGGAACAGCAATCGCTCTGACTAGGCTAACTACAAATTATATCTTTGCAAAAAAATTATAATCATTAAAAGTCCACTCTACCTGATGCAATTGCACTAAAATTGCACATTGCAAGTGAAAAAAGTGAAGAGCCAAATGAACAAGTTAAAAGACAAAAAAAACATGTCCAATAACTCTTAATTCTTCAGTTCACTTAGACATCAATGTGGATATACAGGAAGTTACAATAGTAAACCGGAAATGAAGTCATCTTGAGTCTTGACATAATACATATCAGCAGTAAGTCAGCATGCAAGCAACAATCAATATGCAGTAATTAAATCACTGTCTCATCCACTGAGAACCGACTGCTTTCCAGCATAAATTTGATGTTTAAAGCACCAATCGGCAATTAAAATACAGATCTATGTTAGAATATCCAGATGATTCACGCGTCAAAAAAAAGTATCCAGATGATAAACACACCTGTTCAGGGATAACATTTCTACGTGGCCTTGCAGTCCTCTTTCTAGTGGTGGGTTTCCTCCGTGCCTTCACTTCTGCCTTCATGGGACCAACCCTGTCAGAAGAGAAACCATACATTGTTAGAACCAACTGAAAATTGCAAACCAGACATCAAAGGAAAATGTGTACGATACAAGGTCATATGCATTACATGGTGCAGCATCCAGGCACACGCATGAAGACATGAGATGCGGCAAGCCCAACATCGCCCCATCTCAATGAGGCACCCTCACCACTGGCATCCGCTTGCGTCCCAAACTTCTTGAGTAGTCCAGCAACAAGATCAGAAGGTGTGATTCCTAGAGCCGACTGTGACCTTACTGATGCTGCCAAACTGGTTGCGATGTCCAGCAATGCCTCTGCATCAGCCACCTGCTCCCTGGGCTTCTGAACTGCAGCAGAAAAAAACAACACCGGTCAGTTGCTGTTTTTTTTTGTATAAGCATCAGTTGAGAGCCGTCATACTTGCTGATGTGAAACCATCAATTGTGCAACAAAATAGTAATTGAGCATGTGGTGGAGAAGTAGTAAATTCATCTGCATTATACTTATTTCAGAGGTCAAGTAGTGAGTGCTTCCTAAAGGGGGACAGTGCCCATGTTAACAACAGAACACAACATTACCAGTGATTGGCTAAACTAGCAAAGCAGCACATATACAATGCAATTTGTAATTAAGTGAAGCCACACACACGGGTACAAAAGGCATAGACCTTGCGCTTAACCACACATTACTAGTAGGCCAAGTAAAATTCGAAAACAGAGCTTCCGCGCGGCGGGAGTTGTTCATGATCCATACCGAACTGGTGCAGGCTCTCGACCTGCGTGAAGATGGCGCTGAACTTGACCGAATCCGCGCTCGCCATTTCATCCTTCTCATCTGCACGAACCACGCACCAAATCAAATCACCCCCAAACCGAACCAACTCCAAAAAAAAAAACCGCCTAAATCCACCGAAGCGAATCATCAGCGAAACAACCGCCACCACCCGTACCGTTGATCTGGCTCTTGACGGCGAGGTACCGCGACCGCAGCAGCCGCCGGTCCTCCATCGCCTGCTGGGTCCCGCCCTCCGCCGCCGGCTCCGCCTCCGCCTCCTCGCCGCGGCGCTCCGCAACCCCCTTCGCCATCGCTCGCTCGCGACCGACAAACCCTAAGGTTGGAGCGCTGGTGCTTCGAAACCGAGAGGGAAAGGAGAAGTTGGGAGAAATTTCGGAAGTGGTGTACTGGTGTAGTACAGGGGAAGGAAGGAAGCGGAGTAATAGGGAGGAGGAGTTGGGTGAGTATTTGAAGTCGAACAAACAAACGTCGCGACTCCTCCTAGTCCTAGCCCGGGGTTTATTTCGGAAGTGGTGGTTGGCGTACGAGGGAAGGAACCGCGACGCCTATCACTGCGGGTGGGCCAGGTCGGGGTTGATATCGGTGGGACCCACCTGTCAGTCGGGGCGTGGCGGGATTCGGTGCGGGGGCGAAGGCTTTCCGGAATTTTGGGGGAGGGCGTGTATCCCGGTCATGGTGGGGTGGGTGAAAATCGCGTGCGGTGAAATATTTGAGTGGCGCGGTGGTGGGGGACGATGGTCTGGGTGAGCCGGGCTCGCGCGGGCGTGCGGCGTGGACCGGGGTGTCAGCGAGACCGCGGCTCGTGGACGTGTTGTATTCAGAGGATTGGGCACGTTCGTCGAGGGGAGGGCGGCCATGGCCATGGGTTCTTTCTTCCCGCTCCTGCTTCGAAGTTCTGAGCTTTTCAACGTGTTTCACCGCCGCAGATCGGCGCGCGCGGTAATTCTTTTGTGCAGTAGCCAAAATTCGTGGAAACTTTCCCGCCGTTGTTGCTGATGATTCCGTCGCCGTTGGCCGCTGCAGTTACAATGTGGCAGCGAACGATGTGGCCGCTGAGTCGCCTCGCCACCTCTGACTGACAAGAGACCCCACCTAGCATGACGGGGTAAATGGGTTGGGGGGAGTAGAATAACTTTGCTCAATGGGGGTTGTTTTGACCAATTTGTGTTAATGGGGACGAGATGTGCCACAAACTTTTTCCTAAAAGGGTAAAAGGTGAGATTTACTTTTTAAAAAACCTTACTATTAGCCAGTCTCAGATATGCTACAATCCTATTGTTTGTTAAAAAAAATTCGGACGCATTTTATTGGCTCACGAAGTTATTTTCACGAAAAACCGACATCTTTTTGTTTGTGTGTAAACAAAAAATTCTCATTAAGGAGGGATTCTTCTATAAAAATATGCACCAAGTGCTGATCCTGCTTGGTCTCGTTTTTTTGAAGATCCAAAGTTCACTGCGCAAGTAATTGAATGGAGATGGGAAAGCAAGGGTTAGCGAGTTGGTCCACCAATAAGAAACATGTTGCAAGTGTTCGTATCGAACGCCCATTACGCGGCAAACCTAGAGAGTAGCTAGTCATTACAACTTAAAAAGACAATCAACAATATCAGGAAACACCAAAACGAATAAATGAGTATGAAATTATGAGAGAAGCTTAATCGTCTCCTATATTGTACTCCTCTCTATACATAACTGACATGTTCAAAGCGTATCCATACCTTTTGAAGTTTATTACATTGTTTTCATTGATATTAAGCATGATTGTAATGGTTCATTTACTATTTTCCACGATTGTTGTGATTTTCTACCAAAATCACATTTATTGTTAACTAATTATGAAATACAGGAAGATGCTAGGTTAAAAAGCTGCAGATCCTTAAAACCCATACGTCCGCAGCTCTTCGGATGGGTCATCTTGTCCCACGCCAACCAGTGCATTGATTTCTTGTCCAGCGATCCACTCCACCAAAATTTGGAGATGAGGGAGGTTATTTTCTGACAGGTTCCTTTTGACCATTTATGGACTCGTAGTTACCCTACCCTTTGAACCAGCTCTATCTCGGGGTGATCGTGGGCACGATCACGGCGTGCGACGCTCCAAACCGCGTGGGGCCCACCCACCTTACGGTCAATTCTTATCTTCCCCTCACTCCTTCCTCCCCTTTACGACCAATTCCCAATCACGAACCACGACACACCATGCCCCGACCTCTCCTCTCCTGTGCTCCTCCCCTCAACCACCCACCATCCAGCGAGCCGGAGTCAGCGATGCTGCCAACGACCTCTAGGGAGGCGCAGCGGAGAAGGTGACGACGAAAATGGATGAGCCGACGACGAGCAAGACATTTTAAAGTGGAGGGTGTGGGGTACGGCTGGCGTCGGACTTGAGCGGTGGCAGTGGACCTTAGAAGGAAGCCTAGGGGCGGCGGAGGACTGGTGGAGGAGGAGTTTCGTGGAGGACGGTGCGGCGAGGCGGCGGAGGCAGGCAGTCTGGTCGGCACTGGTAGCGGGGAATGGAGATGGTGTGGTGGAACCGATGACGACACACCCTTCTTTCTTGTAGTGTAATCTACCGGGCGCGACATGGTTGGACTAGCTAGCCGCCCCCATACCCTTGCCGGTTGCCGAACTTTAGGAAGATTGACCAACTTAGGGCGTGTTCGGAAGTCCTCTGCTCCTGCAAAATCCGTCGATCCGGCTCCGTGCGATCGATTCCAGCGTCCCTCGCGGAGCAGTTCACGTTCGGCACAGCTCCGGCCGATTTCTGGGCCTAAAGCCCATTTCACAACGCAGCAGCCTCCGTTTCGCTGGGCCGCCAGCCCATGTTCCTTAGCCGGACAGGAGTCACAAGACCAGATCGAATAGGAGCAGGACGAGGTCGGAGACTTGGAATCCGGCCGCCGCCGCTGCTTCTTGACGGAGAGAGGCTGGGCGCTGCTGAATCTCGATGAAGGCGGACGGAGCTTGGGGATGGTGGCGGAGTGGACCTGACCGGAGCTGCTTGATCTGGAGGTGGGTCGAGCAAGCTCCTGCGGCGGGTCGAGCAAGCTCCTGTAGCTCGGGTAGGCGTAGAGGTCGCCGGAGTCGCCGGACTTCGGGACGGAGGTCGCGGCGCTTGCCGGAGTCGAGGGAGCGGCCGCGGTTCCGTCTCCCGTGGGCGGCGGCTAGGTCACGCGGGGACAGGGGAGCGAACAGGTATCGGGTGCTGCTGGCTTCGCTCGGGAGGACGGACGATAGAATGACGAACAGGTACGCTGGCTTCACTTGGCGGTGGCAGTATTGATGTAATTTTCCACTGCTCCGATGTTTGCTGCTCCGAGGATCCCGATATATGCTGCTCCGCAAATTGCACAGGCGATTCTCCCCGATCCGGGGATCTGGCTCCGAGATCTTCGGCCGTTCGGCGCTGCTCCGGACAGGAGCACCCTGGAGCTGGAGCGCGGTGGACTTCCGAACACGCCCTTATTGTCTCATTCCTTTTCAATGTTATTTGCTCATTTTCTTTGGCCTAGAATAATTTAGTAGGAAACAAACGGCAAAGTCTGCCTACCAACCGGCAACCATTGAGGGCAAAAAAAAACCAACCATCAAACGTGACAAGCCATTCAGGGTAACAAATCAAAATCTCCGGTTATTCCAGGCAATCTCCAGCGAATCGAATCGAATGGGGGCGGCCACGAACAAGCAAGATCCTATATAAACCCCGCCCTAATTATCCGGCTCGAGTCTTCCCAAGACAGAGAACAGGCCACCACCGCGCCACCGTCCCGAGGGCCCGGACTCCGACAAGCGCCCGCCCGCCCGCCCTCGCGCTCTCTCTGTCTTGGCCCCCATCCCCCCTTCCCCCAAAACCCTAGCCCCGTCCGCCTCCCATGGCGGCTACCGCGGCGGTGTCGCCCTCCTCCTCCCTGCTCCTCCCCCGCCGCCACAGCGTGTCCTCGTCGGCGCGGACCTCCCGCTTCCGCGCGCCGGTGAGCGTTCAGTCCCGTCCGCGCATCGGGTTTCTGGCCCTGATTGCGGGGTTGTGAGATTTTCTTTTTGGTGTGCGCAGAGGTGCGTGCTCGGGGCCGAGCAGCTGCGGCAGGTGGTCGAGCAGGGGAAGCCGATGGGCGGGGCCGACCCGTGGTCCGCGCCCTGGACGCCCAAGGCGCCCGCGCAGGAGGCCAGGCTCGCCGCGCCGCCGCAGGAGGCGCGGGACTCCAGGCTCAGGATCTTCTCCGGCACCGCCAACCGCCCGCTCGCGCAGGTGGGGTTCCTGCTGTCTCTACGGCTCCCCGTTCCCGAAAAAAAAATGAGAGAGACCTTTTTATCCGATTCGTAGCAGCATGGGGGTCGATTCGTATTTGATTGGATAGGGATAATTTTTATAATTCATTATTTCGTCGTTGCGTTTGAATTTGGCGCTTTGGATGAAAGGGACGTGCGCCCCTTCTAATACAGCCGCCGAAGATATGCACTCCCGTGTCTATCAGATGATATCCCACTTTATTTTCTGGATTGCCTGTATGTTTCATCATTCAACGTGGTGATTGAATAAGACCGTTTTGTCCATATTTGTTCAGAAAAGTATGACCTCTTCTGTATTTGCTTTCAGGAAATTGCTTCTTATCTGGGCGTAGACCTTGGCAAGGTCCTCATCAAGCGCTTTGCTGATGGGGAAATCTATGTGCAACTGCAAGAGAGTGTGAGGGGATGCGATGTGTTCCTGGTGCAGCCCACTTGCTCCCCTGTCAATGAAAACCTCATGGAGCTATTTATCATGATCGATGCATGCCGGCGGGCATCGGCACGCTCTATTACTGTTGTAATTCCGTACTTTGGGTATGCCAGGGCTGACAGAAAGGTACGGCCAAATTATTTAACTGCTCCTTGCTTTTGAAACAAGTGACATATTGCCTGTAGTCTAGCAAGTGGGATTTAGACCTTTTCACTAAAACATGAACTATCATTGGATTTCTTCTCTCGGCTGATTTTATCCAATTAGCTTTTCAATTTATTTCCTGTGTCAATGCAAGTGAAGGTAGTAATGTCCGCAACATGACGTTCAACACCTAGGGGAATATGCTGTGCTAATGTTCGAAGATCCGCTAACTTCTTCTGTTAGACTGAGCGATTTCTTTTGTGACACAGGCTCAAGGTCGTGAGGCCATTACCGCCAAACTCGCTGCAAATTTGCTTACGGAAGCTGGTAGTGACCGTGTCATTGTATGTGATATGCATTCTGCACAAGCATTGGGATACTTTGATATTCCTGTGGACCATATATATGGACAGGTACTGTCAACAGTCTAGGAAGGAACACTTCTTTTACTATGTGTATAAAGTCTTTTCTTCTGAAGAAGTTTCTTAGCGGGCCTTTAGTTGATGAGCAGTTAATGAGCGGATCCTTTTTTGGCAGCCTGTGATTCTGGACTACCTTGCCAGCAAGACAATTTCCAAGGACCTTGTGGTTGTTTCTCCTGATGTCGGTGGTGTCGTCAGAGCACGTGCATTTGCCAAGAAATTATCTGATGCACCTTTGGCTATTGTTGATAAAAGAAGACAGGGTCATAATCTATCAGAGGTAACAATTGATTTCTTTAAATTGTAACCATTCTATTTTCAGTTATATTTTATATATATATCAGTTAGAAATGTGTGGTTTAGCTCGTCTAAGGTTTGTAGAGCATAGTGCTAAACATATATCATAGTAGAAACTAGAAGTTATATGTAACTATTTTATTTACTAATAATTAATTAATCTAGCTTGATGCTTCTGCATTCAACCCAGCTGTCAACATTTCGATTTGCCTTAATATGGGTGGCCACATATAGTTCATGTTCATGAAGTAAACCTGTGAAAATAGTAGATTATATATTTGAAATATCCTATTTGTACCTGCAGGTCATGCACTTAATTGGTGACGTGAAGGGGAAGGTTGCTATTATGGTGGATGACATGATTGACACAGCAGGCTAGGAATTTTTCATTGCTTGAGCCAAACAGAAATTTGCACATATTTTGTAGTGTGTTCTTTCTGATATAGTCTCATGTTATGCTTTTAATTAAACTCAGGGACAATAACTAGTGGAGCAGCGTTGTTAAAACAGGAGGGAGCAGAGGCTGTTTATGCTTGTTGCACACATGCTGTCCTAAGGTTGGATGGTTACTTTACTGAATATAATTTATCAGCGTTGTTATAGCTTTTTGCAGAGAACACATACAATATAATGCTTCATAACTGTTACTACCTCATATCCGATTTGATTGACGCTGATCGTATAGAAATTTGTACTGCCGCAGCTCACTTCCACGTCAATCAATTCTGACCGGAGGGAGTACTATATTATTGTACAAGTCTGATAAACTTTCAGGATCTACTTGTGGAACACTCACACAAGAAGCTAGTGTATTTAGGAAAGTAGTCAGTCTTAATAAATCTTGTCAGTAATATCAATTGCCTAGCCAATTTCTGCTGACAACACAATTTGTAGTTCTTTATGGTTTGGTTTTCAGTATAGTTTATTTTGGTTGGGCCCAGTTTCTTACTTCGTTACGTGGTTCTTATCGATAAAGCTGCTGTAAATATGGTTTTGCAAATCATATTGCTCTTTTGTTAAGTTGGAGTAAAGTTAGATAAAGTATATGATCCAATCATCACCGCATCACATTTCATGTTGTGTTTTATGGTTTGCAAAAACAGATCATTTTTCCACTTGATTAAGAAAAAAGTATATGTATTAAATGCGCACAGTCAAAATGCGCACAGTCAAACAACATTATCACAATAACAAAAGAACCGGAGTCATTCATATGTTATGCTTTGGCATTTTGATCTCCTGGATATTTTGAGCGTAGGACGAGAACTCAGGGGAAACCCTGTTTCTTTCTATGTCCATCGGCATGCTTGACCAAAGTTTATTTGAAATAAAATGCTCATGTGGGGGTTTATCACATTTGCAACATTTGCTATGTTTGTATTCTCATGTTTACATACGCGCAATAGTGTATTCTCAGCCTTTTCCATTAACGCCGTTCACTTTGCAGCCCACCAGCAATTGAGAGGCTTTCTGGAGGCATCTTCGAGGAAGTTATAGTGACAAACTCCATCCTGCTGCCAGAGGACAAATGCTTCCCTCAGCTGACGGTGCTCTCCATGGCTAACCTTGTAGCCGAAACTATCTGGCATGTTCACCGTGACGGCTCCGTGAGCAGCATCTTTCAATAGCGCTGAGACACCTTACATTTGGGCGGTATAGAGAAGGCACCAGATGCTCGTGCCACTGGTGCAGGAATCAATTTTGGTGACATGGGAAATAAAGTTATGTTGTAGGCATCATACTAGTAGGGGGTGGTGAATGTTGCGTCATGACACCTAGTAAAGGGTGTTCAGTTCCTAACCTGCGACACATAAGCTCTCTTTGAGTTCAAGTACAAGTCGTGCCTATTCTAAGGAATTTAATGTTGTCGAAAATGGCCCATTGAGAAGAGAGTGGCTGATTGGTTAGTTCCAAGTATCTATATTCCGTGCTTAATTGTTTATCGCTTATTTCGACCGTGCACAAAGAGTTTGGGTATCTCCTGTTTCCAGAATATAATTTTCATCTGGTCACTGCTCTCATTCTGAAAAACAGGAAATAGGTAGAGGATACTTGCTGGATCATGGTACTGATTTTCTTTGGTAAAAATCAGATTTCGTATGTTTGAGAAACAACCAAGCTGCGGTAAGCATAACTAAGTTGAAGCGGGATCAGCCTGAGAAGGTGCCTCCTGCTCTCAGTTGTTGGTTTTCGTGAATATGTGGCAGAGGCAGGGACATCTTGAGGGATACACATTGTGCAACCACATATCCTTTGCAGCTAAATAACGTGATATACGGATGCTTAACCCATGTGTTAAATTATGGTACGGCAACAAATAATCGAAACCAAGTTCAGTCATCCATAGATATTTTTGGGATATTGGACTGGAGTATTTCCTGGTAGTTGGTACTTGGTAGCTTCCTTTTATCCCGGTTTGATGGTGGTATCAGATCTTCGTCCCATAATGAGTGTTTCGATGTCAAAACGTGGCACAGTGGGTATCCTGATATTGCCCCAACCCGCTTCTCTTCATCCTGACCCCGTTCCTGATGTAATGTTTGTGTTTTTTGTTTTGTTCGAACATAATAGGGCCCAAAAGGACCCAGACACTGTATTAATATGTGGCAAGGGTTACACCGCGGTTTACAACATGACCCAAACTAAAAAAGAAATTATAATCCGGTCCCTGGACATTTCCAGGAAGGACCTCCACAAATTTAGGAACACAATCAGGTCCTTCATGACGCTCAGGATCAACCTCACCATCACACGGGACTACACCACTTGGGACGGCAAGGGCGCCATGGCATGCAGCCATGACAATCGAGCAGCAGGGCCTCCAAAACGGCATGATGCCTGGAGGTTGAAGACAGTGACTAGCACAAAGCAAAGCCACAAAAGGTATTTCAGCCAGAACAGTCGCCAGACACGACAAAGACCACCCATCCATCGCCATCTGGTGGCGAGCGGCGTCGCTTTGCATCCAAGGCCGCCGAGATTGAGCGCGGATATGGCCGCCCTTCGGCCATCAGATAGGGAGACAGCTTCCTCCCGAAATTAGCACAGTAACCGCAGACTCCTCCAGATCCGCGCTCCTCCGCGACTCCCCAACGGAGGAGAAACACAGAAAAGCAGCCAAGAAGGAGGAAGTCCCCTACCTTGAGCTTCTTCGTATTTAAGCTGCTGTCGCCCAGACCGCCCACGCCGGCGCCGTCCACCGAGGCCAGCCACCACCATAGCAAAAGGACGAAGCACAGGCGCCGCTCACCATCGCCGGCAGCCCGCAACAGCATGGCATAATGTCAACCGCCATATAGGACCAAATACCAACAGAAAAGTTAGAAAGCCTAGACCTACTAGCGTCATGTACAGAGGAGGGAGGGGACTGAGGCCTCCCTCCCCCTCCGTTCCGACCAGCAGAGCCGGTGGAGGAGAGGGGGAGAGTGGCGACAGAAGGGGAAGATGGGCGCAGGGAGAGAGGGAGGAGAGAGAAGAAGAGGATTGTAATGCTTGTGTTGAACTCGCTGTTTTCGTTTTGATTAATGGAAAGGGGTGGGAGCCCGGTTGAAAAAAAAATATTTTTGGGATCTCTTGTGCGCGGCCTAATGCTTGACGACGAATGAATGTTGTCATGTTTTCTGAGGTCTTCAACCGGAACACACCAGGCTAAGAACTTGAAACTCACGCTAACATGTTAGCCATCTGATGATGGATTAATTCCCTATGCCTCCTCTTCTTATATGACCAACATGTATCTCATGTTGATACTTGCCCTCTGTATTGAGCTTGTTTTATCCCTTGGCTGCACTTCCGATACAGTTGCACATATGTGGTCATGGCGGCTTGCTTGGTAGCAGGAAGATAACATATGGAGTACTATTTATCACTGATACCGTGATGATGCCAGTGCACAAGACCATAACTCACGATATATGTAACCCACCAACCATTTGTTGGTTGTTGCCATCAAATAAAACCCTCCCTGTTATACTGCGCATTTTTACCTTGTGGGTATTTTGAACGTAGGAAGAAACCTCAACGATTTTTTAAAAAAAATCTCCATTGGCATGCTTGACCAAAGTAAATTTGAAATAAAATTCCTTGAGTAAAGTTGACCATTATTAATAATTGGATGTAAATATGATGTTCTGTTAACATGATACTGCACAATAGACGGAGTTACAAAGGTAGCTGGATGTGGGAGTTTATCTCAATTGCAAAAATGTTGTTTTGTATTCTCTATTAATAAATACACACAAAAGTGATCACATTGAACTATTCCCACCTTTTCCACCAATAATACACCATGAAAAGGTGTATCATTTTCATAGATAGAAAGGAGCCAAATGGCCCATACGTCCATATCCTCATAGGCTTACATCCACTCCAAAAGGTGAGAAAAACATTCGACATGCACTCTCACAACACATACTACACTCTCTCACCCTAGAACAAAGCATTTATCCCAACCTAATTGTGTTTAGCCATGGAGAGCATTTATCTTTTGTTACACGAGCTATCATATCCTTGTGTTTTTTTTTAGAGAAGGGTGGGTAAAAATCTCAGGTTCTTTTCTTTCCAGTATGAGTACTGCGCCGAACATAAAGCTTGTGACTGGTAGTAAAACTTAGATTTCTCTTTTGAGATAGAGTTCAATCCTCAACTATTTCTCGCGATATCTTCTTACGCAGTTTTGTTAGGGCATCTATAACCGCCTCCGGTTTAGGTGGGCAGCCCGGCAAGTAGACATCCACAGGAATTTATCTTTTGTTACAATGGCATTATGCCAGATTAGCCATAACCATATTTCAGTTTCGAGTGAGATTTTTGCTTTCCAGAAAACCTATCTATGTGTGTATGCAGTTCAGCGAGAATTATCCACTCGCATGGACATGTTAGGCATGAGACCATCTACTGATTCCCTATGTCTCCAATTCATATTCGACCAACATGTAGCTCGTGGACATACTTTCCCTTTGCATTGAGGTTCTTCTACCCTCCAGCTGTGCTTCTGATGCAATTAGATGGATCTGGTCACTTTGGCTTGCTTCGTAGCATGAAGATAACATACTATTAATTGCGGCCACTTATTACACATGGAGATAGCTATTCCATGGCATGAGAGCGAATTGGACACTAGGCAGGAGCTAGGTAGCTATGTTTCCGACTAGATGATTCCTTGCTCAAGCAGATAACAATAGGCGTCGGACCGACTTCGAGGCAGATCACTTACATGGCTATCTAGGGTCGTTGTGCGAAGGATTTGCCCATGTCGTCGTGATTCTGAACCTACTTTTGACGTTGTATTGTCGACAATGGATAAAAAGCATGTAGTGCTTTGATGCATTCTATGACGAAGTGTCTGACTATAAATGCAGTTCACTCTGAGCTGGACACTCTGGCTGTCAATCTATGTATCAAAGTGTCTGCTCATTCCATATGCCTCCCCTTCGTATTCTGCTAACATGTACTACCTCCGTTCCATAATGTAAGACTTTTTAGCATTTTTCTTTTCATCCGTATCTAGACATGTTTTAGTGCAAGATTCATAACATGTTTTAGTGTAAGGTTCAAATGAATCTTGCACTAAAACATGTCTAGATACGGATAGAAAGAAAAATATTAAAAAGGCTTACATTATGGAACGGAAGGAGTAGCTAGCTCGTGGTGAAACTTGCCCGTTTTTCTGAGCTCCCTCATCTTTTTCCAGCACTTCGGGCAAAATTAAAGGAAATGGTCACATAGCATGAACATAACACACTATTTATCGTTGAGGCCGTTCAGTACCAGAGGGACCACTGTTAGTGAGATCATGATGATACCTTGATATACTCGATCATAAATTCATAACGCATCATATAACCATGTTAGAGCATGGTTAATAATATAGCTCAGCAGCTGGTTATAAGAGAGTGACACGTCATCAAGAGGTAGCATTAAAGATCACTCATACAATAGTGTTGACTATAAGCTGGCTATTAGTTAAACATTTTTTCCTCTCTTTCTCTCTATCTCTCTCTTCATATTTATTGCATTTGACTAGTAGCACGCGTAGAGCCGGGCTCTTGCATGAGAGCCCACTCTTACTACTTTTTCATATCTCTCTTCTCCACATAGACAAAAATACCACGTAGGCGGGCTATAAGCACACTATTATACTCCTCCACCAACAATTTGTGGGTGCAAGAGTAATGTTGCTAGTAAGCTAGCTTTATGGCCTTGCACAAATACAACCATATTAATGGCTCTCGATTACTGCACCTACATCATGGATGACTTCAAATTGTACGGAAGATGTGAAACCACCGATTCAACATGACTAAGTAGGCTAGAGTAACTTAGACTACCCATAATGGGAGTAACATAGGTAGTAACATAAGTGCCACATAAGCAAAAATGATGATGTGGCATGCAATTAAAGAAGAGAGAGACAAATGGAGTAACTAGCTATGTTACCGTAACATCACACAACCCAAGACAATATGAGTCTACAACCTAATTAATAAAGAGTTACATGACACCACACACATGTTACTACCCACTATAAAGGTGGTAACATAGCCTAGTAACATGTGTATGTTACTAGTCTAAGTTACTTTTCACTATGACTAGTCTAAACTATCCATCACAAGTTACCAACCTTACTCCCACAAAAAGTACATGTTAATTAATTCATTTAACTTGACTGTCCTCATACTTGTTGAGTCCAATCGAAAGAAATCGCATTGCATCACCAAAGCTGATGCGTCACAAGTACACACCACTGCGTTTTGGGTTGTACGTCCAGATAGTCATACTATATAGACTGTTCATATGAGCGTTGGGATGGGTGCCTGTCAGAATATGGCAGTGTATCTGATCGTTTATAAATCGATGTATAGTGTTGACTGGTCGTTGTTTTCTTCCTATACGTAGACATTTAATGCTGGAACTGAATGCCCGTCCGTTTTTCTGAAGATGAATTGCATGTACCGGTAGGACAAGAAAGTATGGTAAAACTTGTACTGTTGGTACATAATTTCTTGTATCAGCGAGGGCACTCGCTTTGGCGCTGCACAACGCAGCCTTCACCAAGGCGCTCGACGCCTCGCGCTGTTTCGCCGCTTTGATCAGCTCCCGCTGGCTTGCATCAGTACACTACACCGTACACTAGCTAGCTTGCTATACTAAAGATAGATGATAGATACATGACATAGATCCACTTTGCCTCGTAGAGCTTATACTCCCACGACAAAAAAAATAATTATGAATGTCAAAAAAAAAAAAAAAATCCGAAAACAAAATTTCCAGGACATTCTATAGTGGCACACAAAGTTTGGCAAAAAAAAGTACATTTTTTGTTACTCGTGTAAAAAAGAAAAAAAATGTCTCATGAAAAATCAATTTAGAGCACCAAAAGTTTGTCTTTTTTGAATAATCCACACAAAAGTATATTTTGCGTGAAATTTTGTGCATGAACAGAAAATGTTCAGACGTACGCACGATGTTTTTTGATTTTTTGTGACATTTTGAAATATTTTAAAATGCATTTTCTGTAGTGGGAGCATTTTCAATATGGAGCTAAAAATGATGTAGAAAAATGTCAAAAATTTATGAAACAAAATTTTGGGTGTACATCCGGACATTCTATGTGTGCACACAAAGTTTTGCAAAAAAAAATTGTGCCTCTTGTAAAAAGACAAAACAATATCCCGTCAAAAATCATTTTGAAGCACTATTTGCTTTCTTTTTCTAACAAGCCACAAAATGTATTTTTTCGCGATATTTTGTTCACTAACATAAAATGTTCGGATGTACACACGGGTTATTTTTTGTGACATTTCAAAACATTTTTGGAATACGTTTTCTAGAATGGTAGCATTTTCTTTGTGGAGCTAAAAATGATGTAGTTATACGAAAGAGAAGTGAGATGGTGTTTGTGCGCAATTTATGATTTTCAGATTTGCAAACTAAAATTATATAGGATATATCTTTAAAAAATAATTGTTGTTGATATATTGTGTTCCAATATTTGTTGTGTGTACTTATCGTGTGTCGACAGGTATTATTGAAATAGAATAGAAAGTAAAAAAATGAAAATAGACAGAACATACACTTGTGTGGCCGTTTTGGGGTGCCTTTAAGGGCACCCACGCCTATTTGTCCGGACACCACCCCAAACAGACATAATTTGGGAGGGTCTGGACAAAATATGAGAGCTGCCACTAGAGATGCTCTAAGATATACAAGAGATGAGCGGTGGTACGAGGTTTTGTATTATCGAGGTTTTACACTATCGTTTGGATATAATGGGTTGTACGTATCAATCATCGATGCAGAGACCGGGGTGTCAGATAATTAGCACGTCACCAGTTTCACGTCACTTGTATTTTGCAATATAACTAGTGTGGCGAAATTTTGACGCGTCACTTGTTGCCGGCGGTCGACATAGCATATGCCGCCGGCATTCACGCATATGCCGACGGCTCCCGTTTTCCTATAGTGAGCGGTCATCGGCGTAGTCCCACCAAAATCCTACACGCACGGGAAGCTCACTTGTTTCGTAAAAAAAACTAGAAGTAGGATCCTTATGATCCCGGTTTCGGGCCGTCGGCATAGTCCCGGTAAAATTCTACTTCTAGTTTTTGTACGATCTCTTGTTAAAAATTTGGATCTTAAAATTTAAACTAGAATTCGCAAAATAAACTAGAAGTGAGATTTTGGTAAGATATCCCCTCTACATGTCCAGAGTGTGGCGACTCACCAAAGCAACACGGAAAATTGGGAAATGCACTAATATGTGGAGTCACTGCACACCGGAAGAACACATGCATCAAGTTGTCAGCCGGTGAAGTAGTGAAGTGCATCCGAGGAGGCAATGTGTCGATTGTGAAACTGAATGTTTTAATATCTTTTCCTTGAAAATTATTTTACATTTTTAGCTGTGCTTTGTCAGGTATATGTTCGTTAACTGTCCAGATTCATACAATTAAGGTACACCAAAGTTGCATCCGTCATGTAACATCGGTCCAAACCACTTCTGCACACATTCAATATATCTGAGCAAATAGGCCATGCACTGTTCAAAAGTAAAGATACAAAGAGGAAAACATGTCCAAATACACTGACAAACCTGACACAGGGACAAAGTGATTGGCTAAAAAAATGGGAGCATCTGGACCTAAGAGCCGAAACACATTTTCGATACAAGCCCTATTTTAGTACTAGGAGAGATGGTTGTGTAATAATAGCATTCATAACCCTGATAAATATAGATACTCTGCATGTAGTAACTTCTAGTGAAGTATATGTAAAATGTGCACGCCGATAGTGAATATGTATCTGTCAGCCGATACCTCATTATCCTCTACTTCAGGGTATCCTAATTGGACGACATAAACACTTCTAAATTTAGTAGTTCATCATGCAACGGTTCATTGCTATGTGCACACAGAACAAGAGAAGAGATGTTGTGCAGTCGTGCATGAATTCTAGTACTGCAACATCTTTCCAACTCTTGTTTTACCGTTTTCTTGTTCACAAGATGAGACAAAATTGAGCTGCATGGCGGCACTGAGAAGTCGAAGATTGTGTGCACATTGGCACCACCAGTCGTCAAAGATTTTATTTTCGCTTAAAAATGAAGAGAGTTTCTAGATACGAACCGAACCTTTGTAATTGGTGGGTTACTTTCCACGATCAGAGTCATGGTTTGTTGATTTTTGTTGGAAGTTCCTTTAATAAGCACATTATACATGTACCAACCGAAGGAACTTGTTTCTGTTAGTGCTTGTTTTTGGCAGGTTGCCGGCTTCAGGTTCAGGACTCGCCCCGAGGATATTTGGCGACTCAGAGAAGACAGTGCGGATGGCTCAAATGACAGCCCGGAATAATTCCTGGGAAAGGCGACCAGAAGATCCAGGGACAAGGACCCGAAAGGCGGAAAAAGACAACCCATGACGACCCAGCGAAAGGAAGCTTCCCAGGAAGCCGGCAGTGTCATGAACCGGAAGCACGGTGGCAATGAAGACTGGAGCAAGGCAAAAGCCGGGTTTGGGACACGCAACATACCTGGAGTCCCAGGAAGGCAAGTTGATTTCAGCGCAAAGGAAAAGGCGGGTTCGAGGCAACACGGAAGGATAAATGGCGACTTTTTAAAGAAGCCGGAGATGAACACTTGAAGTCTGGATCCAGTACGAAGCCGACCAAAACCTTGCCTAATTAGAGACAGAATTCGACTTAGAATATGAATTGTAATACTTATAGAAGTCCAATACTTGTACGGGAAGTCCACCCGCCTCATATATATATATGAGAGGTGTTGGTCGATTGCAATTAAGCAAACAATCGACAAATCAATACAAATCCTACTTTTTACCATCAACCCTTGTTAATGTTTCCGTAGTTCGGCGACTTCACGTAAATTCATCGAATATCGACAACTAAAGCTCGGGCGTTCAAATCCGGCCGGGTTCAGCCAATCGTCACCGGCTTCCTCCGACCGGGTCCCTCCAAGGAACTGGGGCGTCTGGTCACAAAAGAGCAGGCTTTCTTTTTTGTGTATCGTGCTGGAAGCCGGCCTCCCGCTGGACGAGTTGCGCAGTATCTCCTGGTACCGCAGGTACACGAGAACGTGTTTGTGTGACGCGTTTCGAGCGCAACAATTTCGTAAAAAAGTGTTGATCTATAATTTGGGTCATGTAAGCTTACTAAACCTACAAGGAGGTACACCCTCTTGACATATTTTTATGCTTCTTCTAAACTGGATTGCAAAACATACACTTACACCCAAATAGTTTTGTACTGTCTTAATATCAAAGAAAATAAGAGAAGGGCATCATCTCAAAGTGTGATGAAGTACTAGGTAGACCGTCAACAACTGAAGAGTCAAGACAGAGTCAAATGGTGAACACTCTGCAGAGGCCGGAGTGGAGGTGTTTTTGGCCTTTAAAAAAATTGTCGACAACTCACGCATATTTTTTCTCTCAAAACAACACATTTGTCTTTTCATTGATATAGTAGCAAAAGAGTTGGTCAATTTATAACAAAAACTGGCCGAAAACTGATATAACATATAAAACAACATGCCGGCCCCGAGGCCACGCTCAACACAGGTCGACGACCAAATCGTCTGATACCTCATTATTCTGGTTAGGGTATCCTAATCAGACGAGATGAAACTTCTAAACATTTTTTGTGATCTATGTAGAAAGACAAAAATAATGTCTTGTAAAAGTTTTTTTAGCATCGAATTTTATAAATTTTTACACAACAAAAAGAATGCTGTTTTTACATGGAACGATTTCGTGAGCATATAAAATGTCAAGAAGTGCATGTGACTTTTTTTATTCAATTTTTTTTACCCTTTTAAAATACTTCTAGAAAATATTTTAAAAACCAGGAGCATATGTTCCCGGGTGCGAAAACATCACTCACCATCTTTGTCGGAAAAAAGCTATATAGTTTCATCACTTATACGGTTAGCACTGCCACACGATGTCTCCGATAAACCGTGTTCCGCGACGCAATTACTTTGTAGCCATTCTATTTCATCTCGTTGAAAAATCTGTGAATTGTGCCAATATATACTCGCTATCAGGCCATTCTTTGGTGGCCGTATCAACTAATGTAAATATGTTAATGGAACATATTTCGAAAAAAAAACTAATGTAAATATGTTAATGGAACATTCTGCTCCATAGGGGACGTCGGCTTGGCGTAATTCCTTAGTGCTCTACTCGATGTCAAGGTTGACATACGTAAGTTGATTCGTTAGGTACACCGTGCACGGTGTGATGAAAGTGATATGGTGAGCTTCAAGATTGGACGGGGTCGCTTCCCTCAGCCTCTCATTCCTATCGGACGGTCTAGTCTGTTGAAGCAATGGCACCTATATATCATTCTTATCTTTTTTCACTAATGTATCGAGTGAGCTAACTCTTCCCCCCTAGAACATGGAACAAAAGGTGCTTGCTACTTATGAGTGTGGTTGAGTTGCTATGTGCAGAAAGCCAGAAACACTATATATGATAATCGTAAGGCTCTCACCAATTCTCTGAAGTCTGAATCCTCAAAGGACTGCAGCCTGCAGGATGGCACATGCCAAGTAAATGTAAACCCACGTTATGACGTGTAAGACAATGATTGTATGTACATCTAAATGTGAACCTGATTTGTATCTAGTACAAAAGGTCTAACCAACCATTTTGGTTCATGTCCTGAAATAGTGACACAGGAACATAACGGTACGATAAAACAAACAATTAAGAGCTCAGCAGTTAGACAGTCTGAAGAACCGATCACGGTGAGAAACACATCGGCCTCAAAGCTTGGCACTCTGCCTTGTTGGGTGATGAAGGCGCAAGCGGGTACTGATTTTGTTGCTTCTCCTACTAGTCACACTCTTACACTCTCGCTTTGTACCACTTAAAAATTAGGTGCAATAAAGATCCAATCTCGTCTAAATCTCCAATGATTTCCCGATGAATGGTATATGTATGAATAACAGAGGTTTTGATGGCTTCCCTAAACACTTACATATTGCTCCGTGTGTTCGGAATCATCAATTGGATATTTTGGCAATCTCGAAACGGATAGACGAGATTTTCCAGTAAGTGTTCTTAACCACCTTTCTAATGGTTTGGATTCAACCTGGCATTGTCGTCCTCCTCGTGGTAGATCGGGGGGCATTTTACTTAGTGTCAAATCAAACACTATGGATGTCTTGGCAGTTTCAGATGGTGTGTTTCGTATTAAATTTCACATCCGTAACAAGGTTGATAACATTATATGGAGTTTGGTAGCCATGTATGATGCTACCCAAGACGATCATAAGGATGATATGGTTAATCTAGCTAAAGTCAATCCATGGCGACGGCTCGGTTTTTGAGACCCCCGCGTCGCCTAACCCTAGGCGGCTCGGGCGGTGCCTCCCCCCAGCTCCCTCTCCCCGCCGCCGACAGGCTCTCCGCGGGCAAGGCTCGAGGGACGGCGGCGGCGGGGCCCTCTCCTACGCGCGTTTTGGCAGCGAGTTCCTGGCGGCGGCACGTGGAGTTCGGCGTGGGTCGGCGGCGAGGTGCCGCGGTTCCCGGCGACGAGCGCATCCTGGCGCCGATGACGGCGGAGGCGAGCGGCCTTGCGCGGTACGGAGTTGCCCTTGCTGCAGCGGTCGACGGCTTCGGGCTTCACGGCCCATCTGGGTCCGTGCGGGCCTGTGGCTGGAGGCTGCAGCGGCAGGTGGCGCCGGGATGCCTGGTGAAGCCAGTTGCTTGGCACCGTGGCGGTGCCGGCGGCCGGTCAGGCGGCGGCGGGCTGGATCCACACCGGTCAGTCTCGTCGGCTCGGATTGAATAAAGGTGGTTGTCCTAGGGTTCCAAACTGCGCCAGGAAGAAGATCTGCCTGACGCTTGTCCTCTTTGATCTGGCCGGAGTGACGGGTTCCGGAAGGCTCCGCCGGTGATTTCCCTTGGGCATATGCCTAGAGATTGCTGGATCGGGTGGGATTCGGTCGCAACGCAAGGAGTGGCGCGAAGCTCTGCTTCTGTTGCCATCATGGGCAAATCCATGGTGAAGTCAGAGGAGAGAATGTCATGAAGGCTAAGATTGGAGGACTAGCAATGGTGATTGGAGTCTTTGCGTCGATGAGGAACTGGCTCGGAGTTTCAGGAATCGTGGCAGCAGCATGTAAGCGGGGGCGACAACACAGGTGAAGTTCAAAGTCCTACCTTTCAGGATGAAAATCCAAGGTCTGGCCTTAATTGGTTGTGCCTGACAATGGTCTTGCTGAAGACATTGTTTTGAGAGCGGGGACTATCTTCAGGGTGAAAACCCAAGGTCTGGCCTTAATTGGTTGTGCCTGGCACTGATTCCTTCTTGAAGGCGTTGCTTTTGAAGAATTGGACATCAGGTGTTGGCTTGGTGGTGGTTGTGTTGCTGCTGCAAGGATTGTAACTCTGTAGCGGGACTTTTCTTTTTATTTCTTCTCTTTTTGTTTTCGTTGGCTGAGTGCATCCGTACTGCCTTTTGGGCAGTGCGTAGTTGCAGAGGCCGGGTGTAATTGGTATCTTTTAGATATTAATATATTCCCCTTTCCAAAAAAAAGTCAATCCACATCCTATTCCGATAAGAGGGGATTTTGATATACTTAGATTCCAGTACGAGAAGAGAAAAGGCCGGTTCGACAACCATTGGCCGTTTTTATTCAATGCTGTCATTGACAGTTTGGATTTAAAAGAGATTCATATGACTGGAAGGCAGTTCAAATGGATGAACAACCTTCCAGCCCGACATATGAGAAACTGAATCGCGTAGTTATGGATACCGATTGAGACACTAAATACCCTTTGGCGACTGTACGTGCTCTAGAACATAGTGAAGCTTCATATGACTACGCCCCAATCCTCTTATCCATACCGAAACCACATGATCATCATCATTCAAGTTCGAGTTCGGATGGTTTCATCGTGATGGTTTCGACAAGTTGGCGAAAGAGGTCGGGTCAAACCAGTAACTGTCGATACCCCAATTGCAACGTGGAATAAAAAAATCATAATGTGCGAAAATAACTTCGAGTGGCATACTAAAAAGGGTTTATTACTCCTGTGCCCCCCATTCCTTAGTTGTGCTCTGTTTTCCCCACGATCTAACTTTTTGCTCACTTTTCCCCATTACCTTAGCTGAAACTCTCATGAATGGCCAAAGCGGACGTTGTCGTCTGGTCCGTAACTCTGATGTGTGGGGCCGCGTGGGACTATGATGGCTGTCGCTGGTTGGACCTGACAAGTGGGGCTCTGTGGCTTTGTTGGTTGGGCCGTTGTTGTTAATAAATTGAGCCTGCTATCGACTGGATCAGCCTTTTATGCATGCGCGGCTTTTGCATCGACGCATCCTGCTATGCATGCATTGCTCTCCACACATGCATTGACCTACTCGCATGCATGCACGCCGGCACGCACACATCGATCCACGACTGGCCGCTTCCCTCTCTGGCTACGCCGTCGTGCATCGATCCACGACTGGCTCGATTCAGTCGCTCCGCCACGCATCGATTCACGCATGCACGCAGACGTGCAGACTCAATTCATTTGCCACGTCATTTCACACGTCAAGTCACGCACTCACGCATTGATTCACGCATTGATGCAGTGTGTAAACGGTCAAAAGCCTAGGCTAGACACGGATCGACACCACGGCTCGATCCAGTGTGAAAAATGGCGTTTCCGTGTACCTCCCCTCTTCCTCTCCCCGGCTATATAAACCACCCCTCGTTGCCTCTTTCTCTACACATCCATCTCATCTGCGCTTCCTCCCTTCTCTTCTTCACCAAAAACCAAAGCTCACAGCAACGCCAAGATGCAGCACAACGGGCCGACTTTTCACGAGCCACCTACCGTGCCGGAGATGAGGTACCCCGCCAGAGTCGTCGTCGAGACCTCGCTCCGCGTGTGGGCGATCTCACGCTGGAGGGGTGGTCGTGAGCTTGCCCACTGCTTCCTCCGTGCGGGCTTTGCCCACCTCCCACCGGGCTCGCCCATCATGTTCCGCCTCCAGGAACTGCGTCCCCACTCCAACGCGTTGCCTGAGGGGCTCGTCGCCCACTTCACCAACAGGTTCGATGCCTACTATCTGCTCGGCCAGGTGTTTTGGTGTGGGTGCGAGTTCATCGCATTCACAACCTACAACATCTTCACCGACGTGGACAACATCTTCCCCACCGCCAACCGCATGCACAGGCTCCCATACTATCTCGGCGAGGACGGCCAGGAGGAGGAGTGAAGACGGCGGTGAAGACGATGGCGGTGAAGCCAAGCCACTGTTGCCCTAGCTAGTGCCGTAGCTAGGGTTTATTTATCTTTTTATTATGTCGTGTCAGTCGTGAGGGTGTGTTGCCCTATCTATCTATGTGGTGTTATATTTAAGAACTTGTATTTCGTTTTATTTATTTAAGCTGTGCGTGTTATATTAATGGTGTGTTATATTTTACTTATTTTAGTCATGTATTGTTATATTTGTATTTTGTTTGTCCCAAGTTTTTCCCACGGCTAATTAATGTGGGAGAAACTAAACAAACTAACTAAAATGAGAATAAGGTGTCAAAACATATTTATGAACTTAAAAAAGTAATCAAACTAAGAACATATTGTGTTATAAGTGCACGGCTGCTAGTTTGTCAAAAAGGAAAAATAAAGGAACGAAAAAACATTATTTTTTTCATTTTTGGGAACCCTTTGTATTTTACTAGTTTGTCAACAAGCAAGAAAAGAGACGTCTTTTAAAAAGCACCTACGATTAAGGGAATGAAGCCGTCGTTCAAAAAAACAAAGGAACAGAGGCATCGCTTGTTTGTGGGCCTCATTTATCCTTTGTGGGCCTATCACAACTTGATTCTGTTTGGGGCCGAAAAGTAGGTTTTTTTTCTACCACTCGGTGTAACTAACGAACTGAACAGAGGCATGGTTTTTCTCGCATTTCAGGCACACACTGAAATCCATCGCATTAAGCTTCCATGACATGGATTAAGGTAAACAGTAACAACAACCACACTGAAATTCAACCACTACTAGTTCAACTAACAAATAGCAAATTATTGTTACAACACATGATAAGGCAAATGATTTTACTCATCACATATATCTTTGATCTTCTGCAACTTAGCCCTCATCAGATCCCTGTCCTTCTCTGCCTTCTGCCTCAAAAACTTGTGCATGTTGGAAGTTGATGCATCCAGTTTGTTCTTCTCCTGTAGTTCAGCTCTTGCATCAAGAAGAGCTTGTTCAGCTTTGGCCTTCAGGGCTAGTGTAGCCTGTTTTTCCTCAACCTCCTTCTTCAGCTCATCTTGGGCATTCTTTAAGTCACGGTGAAGCTTTGTAACCTCATCTTGGTACTTCCACTTTGATTCAACAGCGTTTACGGCTTCACGGACTCTAGCATCTTTGATTTCCCCATGCATTTCCCACAGCTTTGTTAAGGATTTGGACAACGCAGGTGGCCACACATCATCAACCCAGTACACAAAGTCACAAGTTTCTCCACTCTACAATGCATGTATCAGACAAGTTTATGTTACTAATTTACCCCAAAAAATGATCATGCTGAATGTCAAAGGAATTCAGAGAATTGGTAGAATGAACTCGAGTGATTTTGCAGCGCAACAGATCGAGCTAAACTCACGGCTCGTGCTAACTGTCTAAACAGACTATGAAATTGAAAGCTAAACTGAACCTGAATACTAGATTATTTAACAAACATCTCAAGTTGAAATACTCTAAAAAAAGTTTAGATTTTTCACGTACCATCCCTGCGCAGGCTAAGAACCTCCTGCCGGTCCAACATCCGTCGAAAGCAACAAATTTCTGGGGCGTGGAATTGCAAAGACAACGGATAGGGATCCCATCTTCATCGGCTAATCCGCAGTAATCGGAATCGTAGATGGTATTTGGTCCCTGCCAAAAGAAATTTTCAGTGCAAGACCTCAGAATCGTGCTCAAATCAGAAATCCCCAAATCATATGAACCCTAACCCTAAATCCCCAAATCCCAAGTACACGAGATTGGAGCACTTACATCGGTGCCAAGCGAGCTCGGAATAGGGGAATCTTCGTCACCGTCGCTCCACGAAACCATGCCGTCGTTGGGCGGAGATCTACGACTCTGCAGCGACGGGAGTCGAGAACCAGAGCAATGTCAGGGGGAGGAGAGGGGCGCGAGTGCGAGTGGACAACCGGCCCTCGAATAGCTACTTCACCTGGATTCGTGAACGGCCAATGAGGATGCAGAACCAGCGTCGCGCAGATCGCTGTTTGAAATCTGATCAGAACCGTCCATACGACCCAACGGCGCGGAGACGGCGCGCATGCCCGCCCATGAAATTCCTTCTAGAAGGCCATATCTGACGGGTGTAGTTTGGCGCTAGGGTATGATTGGACGGCTGACGCTCGGCGCTAGGGTTTGGAGAGATGCTGCGGGGTTTTGAGTGAGTCAACGGGGTTATTAGGGTTTGACCAAATTTGAAATGACCATAACTAATTCAAAAAAATCAAAAAAATAAAAAACCTTCGTAGTTCATTGGTTTATAAGACATTGTTACCAAAAAAAAATATAAACTTGGTATAGGGTCATTTTCATCGAAAAACCATTTTCATCAAATTCAAATGCAAATGAGCATAACTAATTAAAAAAAATAAAAAAAATACAAAACCTGTGCACATTGCCGTCATATGTGACATGGTTATGAGGAAAAAATATAAACTTGGTGTAGGGACATTTTCATGAAAAAGCTTCACACAAAATGAGCTATCACGTACGAAGCTGTAAAGAGTTCGAAGGAGAGTGAGAGAGGGTTTAGGTTTTGATAAAATTCAAAAAAATCAAAAAAAATCACCAAAGCTTCATTTTGGAGTGAATAAGACGGATATGAAGTTACTTTTTCATTTTCATATTTCAAACGTGTTTTATAATGGTTAGTCAACGGGGTTATTAGGGTTTGACCAAATTTGAAATGACCATAAGTAATTCAAAAAATCAAAAAAATCAAAAACCTTCATAGTTCATCGGTTTATAAGACATTGTTACCAAAAAAAAATATAAACTTGGTATAGGGTCATTTTCATGAAAAACCATTTTCATCAAATTCAAATGCAAATGAGCATAACTAATTTAAAAAAATCAAAAAAAAATACAAAACCTATGCACATTGCCGTCATATGTGACATGGTTATGAGAAAAAAATATAAACTTGGTGTAGGTACATTTTCATGAAAAAGCTTCACACAAAATGAGCTATCACGTACGAAGCTGTAAAGAGTTCGAAGGAGAGTGAGAGAGGGTTTAGGTTTTCATAAAATTCAAAAAAATCACCAAAGCTTCATTTTGGAGAGAATAAGACGGATATGAAGTTACTTTTTCATTTTCATATTTCAAACGTGTTTTATAATGGTTTTCAACTAAAAGCAATTTTTTTCAAAAAAAGTAATAATATGAAGATTAATTCAATAAATAGTGAGACTTCGATTGGACACTACATAGATGTAATAGGTGTTAATAAAAAAATATTTGGCTCATTTTGACAAGGTCGAAAAAAAACTTGATTACAAATGGGGTTGTTTACCCTAGTTTCGGAGCTCGTTTCTAGCACATTTCTCATTCGGATTGATCACCTTCAAATATTGGACTTCAAATGTTGGACTTCAAATTTTAAGTCTGCCTCAAATATGATACCAAAGTACAAACAACATTATTACAACTTATAAGTTTTCATAGTAGCTCAAATTGACAACACAAACACCTTGCTCAAATTCAAATCTTTGACTTGCTCCTTGTGTTTGCAGATGGCTTCACCGTCTTGCTCCGGGTTTCCCTAGCTGGGATACTCTTTGGATTCAAAATCATCTTGTTCCTTTTGGTCTTCACTTGGGGTTGTGGTCGTGGAGGTGCTGATGGAGTACTTCCACTCACCGAGCACTTGACCACCAGTGCATGGTCATTTGTGGGTTCAATAATCTTTAAAGGAAGAACTGGAACAATTACCCCCTCCTCTTCCTCTCTTATAGCTTCAAAACCATCAAGAGCCATGGCTTCAAATTCTAAGCCATCAGATGATGGTTGAACCGAAGGTTCTTGGATTTCTTCCTCCCTAGGCCTTTTCTTCCCTCTGCCTCTACTTATCCTAGAGCTGAGAAATAAGATTATAAGCCATATGTAAAAAAGGGAACTGATGCATATAAAAATGTAATGCACACATACCAAGGTACATGTAGTGCTGCATTTGTTTGAATCTCCTCTGCATTTTCAATCTCCATTGCTGCTGCATTTTCAATCTCCATTGCTGCTGCATTCTCCTCTGCATTTTCTGCTGTCCATTGTTCCTCTTCTCCAAATGATGCATCCACTGGATTGGTACATTTCCTAGCAATGTGCCCTGGTTTTCCACATTTTTTGCACTTACGTTGTTTTTTAACTCGACCCTCTTCACCTGCTCTTATCCTGTTCTTCCTCGGTCTTCCTGGTGGTCTAGTCAGTACAGGAGAGTGGAGTTTGAACCCTGGATCTACTATGTTCCATTGGTCTTTTCCCAAGAGTGCAGGCACATTGTCAGCATAAGCAGCCCTAAATTTGGCAACAGAGAAATAATCAGAGCAATACTGATCAACTTCACCATCTGCACCCCCGATAAAAGTCATCAGATGTAGGGCATGTATGCATGGCCTCCCACGGATCTGCCATTGCCTACAACTGCATTCCCTAATTTCTAGGTTCACTGGATACCTCCATACCCTATTTTTACTGTCAGTATATATTACCTCAGCCTTGTATGTCGCTGATCGAATGCATTTCATCTTCAGTCCTCTTGCCTTGAGATGCAATGCCTTAATCAGTGATGGGAGCATAAGATGGCCAACATATTGTGTCCCTGCTATTCTTTTCCGAAGAGCCATCTTTATCATGATCATCTGCCTCATGTTGTCAAATGCTTGCCACAACAAATAACCTTTCACTGACTTGAACTTAGCATTGAAGCATTCTGCAAGGTTATTGGAAACATAGTCTACTTTGCAGATTTCGTTGAATTTGCTTCTTGACCACACCTTTCCATGATGTGCATCCATGTACTCCTTCACCGAAGGATTGTGAGCATACAACACTCTCAAATGGTGGTCATGCTTCCTTTCGCTGCATGTGTATGATGTTGGCCATAAGTTCTCATCATAAATTTTACCTTTGAACTTCTTTTTAAAATTCTGCGCTAGGTGTCGCATACATTCCCTATGCTCCACTCCAGGGAATACAATTTGTACTGCACTCTCTAAACCCGTGCAAGCATCTGTGTGTATAGCTAAACCTAGGGGTGTGCCTATAATGTTGCGCAACTGCTGCAGAAACCAGACCCAGCTTTCTTCGGACTCTACCTCCAACACACCAAATGCAACTGGGAATAGCCAGTTGTGTCCATCAACTGCAGAAGCAGCTACAAACTGTCCTCTCCATCTTCCAGTCAAATGGGTAGCATCTACAGCCAAATAGGGCCTGCAGCCATCAAGAAACCCTTTCCAGCAAGCCTTGAAACAAACAAAAGCCCTCCTGAAGCACTCCTTCTGAAATGACTTCCCTTTTATTTTGTATGCAACTGTATGCTTGTCAATCTCTACAACACTCCCTGGACTAGCCCTCTCCACTTCATCTTTGAATGTGTAAAGCACCTAAAAACTCTCATTCCATTGACCATTAATCCTATCAAGAGCCATTTCCCTACCTCTGAAAATCCTCATGTAAGGAATTTTAATCTTGTACTTCTCAAAAAGCTTCCCATGGAGTGTTGTTGGACCAAGTTCAGGATTTTCTCTCAGCCAATCCAATATTGCATCTGCCACCCACCTAGTTTTTGCAAGCTTGGCTTTGGACTTCCCCCCTCCCCCTCTAGGTGGACAAGTGTGCTTGTGTTGGTTTTTCTTTATCTAAAACAAAATAAAAAAGATGATGTCAATTATAATTAAGAAACATTACACAATGATCTGCAAACAGAATGAATCAATAAACTAAAATACACAAGAGTAATACCTGAATCAATTTGCTCTTGTGCATACGGGATGCATGCAACCTCCACCTGCACCTATCATATGGGCAATAAACAGTGAACCTAGTTGGCTCAGTCCTCTCAATCTTGTAGGTATTTTCCTTCAGAATGCACCATGTAGTCATTGCATTACGACAGTCCACCATCGACAGGAATATGGTGCCTTCAGTAAGCTGAGGATCTTCCCTGTTCCACTCAATTGTTGGCATGTCCTCACCATCATATTCATCTAAAGTTAAGCTGTCCATGTTCTCCTCCTTCTCGTCATCGTCAGTGTCATCAAACCTAGCACGACTGATGGGGTGCTCCGGATATTCATCCTCCATTGCTTGTTGACTAGCTCTGTCTACCAGTTTCTGGGTACATCAACTCGTCTTCATTATCAAGTCGAGGCACTTCCTCGTCAAGCTCTGCATCTTCTTCAACAGCGACTGCAGAAGGGACAGGAGAAGCAGCAGAATCGGCAGCATACATGTCGTGTCTTTCAGAACCACTGGCTTTACTTGGTATCGACCTACAAGGGGGAAGGGCGGCGCCTGGGTGTCTCGATTTCTTCAGGTTCCAGTGAATTTCAGGTGCAGACAAGCTGTCCGACGTGTCTCCCTTGAGGCCCCACTCATCAGAACACACGGTCAAAAGAGGAACCAGCCCTCCACGGCCCCACTCGTCAGCGGTTAACGGTCAATGCATTGACCCGACGGCATACGAGGGCAAACGTCCGCTTTGGGCATTTATGAGAGTTTCAGCTAAGGGAATGGGGAAAAGTTAGCAAAATGTTAAAACCTAGGGAAAACTGAGCACAACTAAGGAATGGGGGGCACAAGAGTAATAAACCCTACTAAAAAACGAAAAGGCTCGTCTGTCGGTCATTATTGACGAACTCGAAGAAATCTTAGAAGGATGTCCTTTATCTACGCAAGAGATTGAATTAAAAAGTCAATCGAATGCACATATTGCACGTCTACTACGAGAAGAGGAACTCAAATGGTACTAGAGGTCAAAAGCCCAATTTATTCTTGATGGAGTTCTGAATACAAGATAGTTCCATAATGTCGCAAATGAAAAACATAAGAGAAACTTATTCATTCCTGGCCTATTAGGAATCTGAAACTCGAATGATGCCTTTAGTTCCTACATGAAGTCATGAACCTGCAGTTTGCCGTCGGGATCTCTTCTCCATGCAAATCCAATATCTGATCATCAGAGCTAATGTAATTGGTACCTTCCTGATATTAATTTATCTCCTGTGTCGAAATAAACTTTGGAGGCCGAATCTCTTGGCTCGAAGAAAGTATGAGCAGCTTGGACCTCAGTTTCTAATACCTCCTATTCCTAAATGATCTTAAGCTCACAATCATGCTAGGCATTATATTTGACTTGTTTATCCTCCTCTATTTTTTGGTCTTGAAATTTTAGAAAATAATAAACGAGTTAACTATCTAAAGGTAGTATTGGTAACAAGTACAAGTTGCAATAGTAGGTGGGTGGCCGATGTTACTAGGTAGTACTTGTTCTCATCTAGATAGTCTGTCAGGCCTCAGTGCCAATGTTTCAAAAGGGCATGACTTGCACAAGAACATATCTGCCCAGGCATAACACATGGCCTAATTTACGTGTATTAAAGCTTAAACCGTTTTGTTAGGACCTCATACTTCGCGTCAACAGAAATAAAATTTATTTGTACGCATCCAAGGATGTAGAGGCCAAAGGATTGACGCCTTTTACAGAACTTAAAAATATCCATGTGCACAATGTACAAAGAAGAACACAAGAGGTGTTGGTTTATATCAGTTATTATCGGAACTACTGCAACTGGAACATACTCTTTTTCAAAATTTGCCAATTCAATTAGGGCTCATTTGGTAACTGGAATCCCGGGGGGATCCCGGCCTTTTCCCGGGGTGTATTTTCCCTTAGTCCGGAGGTCGGGAACAGAATCACGGAGTTTTACACATGATTTCTCAGATTCCCGGCCGGGATTATTTTCCCTGGGTATTTCTCCCCCCGCAACCAAATGAGCCCTTAAGAGGTAATTGCACCACTAGTACAACTACTTGACCATCATGTGCATATTCATACAAAAAGTTGCAAAGTATGGTGCGGTGGTACAAAACGTTTGCTAGTACGTGCAACTTCATACAAAATCGCTTAGGACTCAGACATGTGTCCCCGTCCAGCGTGGAAAATGGTAGGGCCTAGACATAGCTGCCGCGGATGTCGATGCCAGCGGCGGTTGCTCAGCCCGCGCGATGGTGACCGCGTGTGGCTTCTCGCCGCGGCCATCAAGGAGGCAACATGACGCCCACATGGCAAGCAGTCCACCGATGTCGTGTCTGTGTCGATTGTCACGATGCGCGCGACAACTCTCTGTTGCAGGCGCGCTTGATCGGTGTGTGTGGCGACGCCCCCGGCCAGCTCTCCGTTGCAGACGCGCTCGGCAGGACGGGTCTAGCCACTTCGAAACGACAGCAACACGAGGACAGTCACAAGCTCACAAAGAACAGACTCAGAGCTCACTCCGTCTCACTCTTGGTCGCCTGAACGACAGCGCACAAGCACCTGCATTCATGCGAGTCCGGCATCGCCCGGCTGGATGTTGACGCGTTCGCCTCCACCACGCCCGATCGTGGGTCGTGGCAGTTCGCTGGCCTGGGCGCCGGCGTGCGCAGCTCTGCCATGCCAACACGCGACTGCCTACGTCGCGTCGAGCTCCCTCCCTAGGTCTGGTCTGACGGGCTGTGCTCCCACGCTTCCTCTGGCGCGTAGCTTCCCGGCCCGGACTCGTCAATGTGCCGCGTCGTGCTCTTCTCCCTCTGTTGTTCCTGACGATCAGCTTTAGCACCTATATTGTCGATCAGTCTGTCCAAGACAGTAGAACAGTAGTTCTTGACGGTCTTCGTGATGGAGGTGGAGACCGTCTCTGCGGGTGGCGATGAGGAAGAGGGGGCGGGCAGCACGCGGCGAGGCAGAGATCGGCGGGAAGGGCCGCCTCGCAGCGCCGTAGGCGGGGGAGGCCTTGGAGGGCCTGCCGCGGCAGGCACAACCGACGCCCATCGAGTACTTCGAGGTCGCCATCACCATGCAGATCGGAGGCAGTGCGGATCGGAGGTCACAGGCCGGGAGGGGTTAGGGGCGGCCGCAGGGGACCGTGCGTATCGGAGGTCGCCGGTTTTGGGGAGAGCAAGGTGGGAGGAGGAGGAGGAGAGCAAGGTCGAACTGGTGAGAGGAGGTCGAACGGCTGAGTCCCTTGTCCTGACTTGTCCAGCAAGGTGGGAGGAGTTGAACTAAACAATTAAATATGCCAAGGGTGTCTTTGCAAATCTGCCAGATGATGGGCCCCTGCCATTTTTCACGCTGAACCTGGACAGGTGTCAGATCCTAGTTCGTTTTGTATAATTTTGCACTTAGTACACAAGGTTTTGTACCACCGCACAACATGTTGCAACTTTTTGTATGAAAGTGCACATGATGGATAAGTTCTTGTACTTCCGATGCAATTACCTCTTCAATTAATTAATGAACTCACGTGGTATCGATCCCTTTTCAAAAAAAGAAAACAAAAACTATAAATTACAGGAATGACGCTCTACGCCGACGGCCAGCGGCTACGCCGACGACTTTTTGTCGGGGCCGTCGGCGTAGAGCCCGCGGATGCCAGCCCTCCGACTTGGCCGTCGGTGTAGAAAAAGCCCTCGGCGTATCCAGGCTACGCCGACGGCCACCCTCGGCGTATAAAAAGCCCTCGGCGTAGGCCTCTCTACGCCGACGGCATTGCCCTCGGCATAGATATTTGGTCTATGCCGACGGCATTGCCCTCGGCATAGCTCTCTTTTGATCTATGGCTACTCACCGTTTTGATCATAACTTTTGCATTTGAAGTCAGATTTTGATGTTCTTTAGCTCGTTTCGAAGAGGATAAGGAGATCTACAACAATGTTACCAAATTGGGTTTTTTCAAATTATTTTTATAAATATCATTTTTTATTTTCTAAATGTCAAAAACGACTTTTTTGTGAAGCAAGTACACAAAATATGATGCAAAATGGCACCCATCCAATTTTCACACAAATTAGTCCATATTTAAAGGATAATACAAAAATATTATGAATTTTCTCTCTTTCTACCATATTTCGCGCATTTAAATGACTTTATGCCAATTTTTCGAAAGTAATTCAAATTTGAACTACAAGTGTGTGATAGTTTGCTCTGAAATTTTTCTAAAAATTATTTTAAGGTACACAAGTAGTGATTATTTCATAGAACCATCCATAGTTTTGGAAAAACCGACTTCTTTCAACAGATAGCCTTGTTGACCATTTTGACCATGTTTTCGAATAACTCAAAGAAAATAAAAAAAATCTCAAAAAATAAATCCTTTGGCATGGAGTCCTCTTATGTGTACTAGTTGACAGGAAAAATTATAAACTTGATTTTTGTCAAACTTTACAAAAAATCACTTCACAAAAAGGTCTATCATCTATAAACATATATGGGTTTCAAGTCAAACGACCAATATATGACCATTTTCATGGCATAGTTTGTGATTCTGTTCCCATATTTGGCACATATGTGTATCTTGGTATGGGCAACAATGTTACCGAACTGAGTTTTTTCAAATTAGTTTTATAAATATCATTTTTCATTTTCTAAATGTCAAAAATGACCTTTTTTGTGAAGCAAGTACACAAAATATGATGCAAAATGGCACGCATCCAATTATCACACAAATTAGTCCATATTTAAAGGATAATACAAAAATATTATGAATTTTCTCCCTATCTACGTAATTTCGCATATTTAAATGACTTTATGTCGATTTTTCGAAAATAATTCAAATTTGATCTACAAGTGTGTGATAGTTTGCTCTGAAATTTTTCCTAAAATAATTTTAAGGTACACAAGCAGTGATTATTTCATAGAACCATCCATAGTTTTGGAAAAACCGACTTCTTTCAACGGAGAGCCTTGTTGACCATTTTGACCATGTTTTCGAATAACTCAAAGAAAAAATAAAGAAAATCTCAAAAAAAGAAATCCTTTGGCATGAAGTCCACTTATGTGTACTAGTTGACAGGAAACATTATAAACTTAATTTTTTGTCAAACTTTACAAAAAATCACTTCACAAAAAGATCTATCATCTATAAACATATATGTGTTTCAAGTCAAACGACCAATATATGACCATTTTCGTGACATGGTTCGTGATAATATTCCCATATTTGGCACATATGTGTATCTTGGTATGGGTAATAATGTTACTGAACTGAGTTTTTCAAATTAGTTTTATAAATATCATTTTTCATTTTTTAAATGTCAAAAATGACTTTTTTTATGAAGCAAGTACACAAAATATGATGTAAAATGACACCCATCCAATTTTCACAGAAATTAGTCCATATTTAAAGGATAATACAAAAATATTATGAATTTTCTCCCTTTCTACCTAATTTTGCACATTTAAACGACTTTATGCCGATTTTTCGAAAGTAATTCAAATTTGAACTACAAGTGTGTGATAGTTTGCTCTGAAATTTTCCAAAAATCATTTTAAGGTACACAAGTAGTGATTATTTCATAGAACCATCCATAGTTTTGGAAAAACCGACTTCTTTCAACGGATAGCCTTGTTGACCATTTTGACCATGTTTTCGAATAACTCAAAGAAAATAAATAAAATCTAAAAAAAAGAAATCTTAAATATTTTATTTATCAAATTTTGATTTACGGATTTAAATATACGAATTATTCCATATTGAATGTAAATAGGAAAAAATAAAGTAAAATTCAATTTATTTTTATTTATTAAAAAATATCATTACATAATCATTGTTATTTATTCAAATAGATTTTAAATTTAAAGTTTTAAAAGTGTAACATCATGACCTAGGAGTTAATATGATATATACGATAATAATATCAGTAAGTTCTAACATCTCATTTGATAAGCTAATGTGCAGGGAATATAAAAGTTAAGCGTGCTGGGATGGAGCAATTTAAGGATGGGTGACCCTGTGGGAAGTTTGAATAGGATAAGTACTTTGATCTGAGATTAAGTGTGAAATCATAGATTAAGTGTGTGTCTAAGTAAGAAATTTCGAAAAAGAATTAAAAAATATTAAAAAATAAAAAAGTTATTTTTAAAAAGAAATTTAAAAAATTGGAAAAAAATGCCGACGGCTTTGACCTACGCCGACGACAAATATGTCTACGCCGAAGCCATATTACACCGACGGACGTACGCCGAGGGCAGCCGTCGGCGTAGCTTGTGCCGACGGCCTTTCTTCCTATGCCGACGGCTTAAAGCCGTCGGCGTACCGCCTGTTTCCCGTAGTGATAGTGTATCAGTCCCCGCCCCCGCGGGCAGGCTGCACGGCATGTACTTGATTATTGGCCTCATTGGGCTGACATTGTTGCACGTGGGCCATTCTTCGAGGACTAGCTAGATAACTTGTCTTACTTCTGTCAAGACATCATGAAGCTCTTGTCTTGAGCTTCGAGATTGAACATGCATTACTTCCCTTTGCTTCTCATTCCTATCGGGTGTTATAGTCTACCCATTGTAACAGAGGCTCTATGTTTCTCATCCTTTTTTGTTCCGTGAGCTATTTTCTGTCTCTGCCTACAACATGGAAATGGACCGAGGTGTTTGTTCTTTTTATAACCGAGGTTGTGAACTTGTGATGTGCAATAGCACTATATGATACACACCTCGTAAGGGAGTCACCAACACCAACTGTGAACTCTAAGCCTCAAAGGACTGCAGCCTGCAGGATGCACATGACATAACTGTGGCACACTGATAGTTACGACGTCTACAATGTTCATTGCACAGCTATTTGGTGAACCTGCTTGAGTGCGCGGGCTACTAAATGGAGGACATTAGGTACTGTATTTTCCATCATATAATGAGGATTCTTTCTACATTGCCATTGGCACTACACAACTATTACGGAGTACAATGATTCGAGATACTAATGTGCAGATTTTAAAAGCCTGATGGCAATGATGTAGTGCATCCTTCGTTCGGAGGCGATGGAGTTCACCCAGCATGGTCTCTTACTGTCACTGTTTCTAGTTTTTTTTTGGTATTTGACACAGATCTGCCACATTTCTAACCTGAATTAGAGACATAGCTTAAGAAGTAATATAATATTATTAGTGATAGGCCAAATTCTATTACTATGTAGCATTGAATTTATCGCTCATGTTCCTCAAGTTATGCATCGTCGAATTTTGATTTGACAACTTGCAAGATCAATCACATATGTTATATATCAACTCTGTGAAACTATTTCTGCAAGATCGTCAGAGTTCGTGGAATTGGCAGCCCTAGTGGCCTTCTCTTGTCCAATTCACCGATCTTCCTGTTCCCGGTCATAATCGATATGGCAAACGACAACTTCCAGGCTCCTTCGCTGGCGGTCCTAGCGGATTGGTGCATGTCTGTTTTGGACCTCTCGATCAGATGAGATTCGGTCGTCCCACGTTCGTAAACATTTTTTGTGATCTATGTAGAAAGACAAAATGTCTTGTAAAAGTTTTTTTTAGCATTGAATTATATATTTTTTACACAACAAAAAGAATGTTGTTTTTACATGGAACGATTTCGTGAGCATATAAAATGTCAATAAGTGCATGTGACTTTTTTTATCCAATTTTTTTTACCCTTTTAAAATACTTCTAAAAAATATTTTAAAAACCAGGAGCATATGTTCCCGGGTGCGAAAACATCACTCTCCATCTTTGTCGGAAAAAAGCTATATAGTTTCATCACTTATACGGTTAGCACTGCCACGCGATGTCTCCGATAAACCATGTTCAGCGACGCAATTACTTTGTAGCCATTCTATTTCATCTCGTTGAAAAATCTGTGAATTGTGCCAATATATACTCGCCATCAGGCCGTTCTTTGGTGGCCATATCAACTAATGTAAATATGTTAATGGAACATATTTCGAAAAAAAACTAATGTAAATATGTTAATGGAACATTCTGCTCCATAGGGGACGCCAGCTTGGCGTAATTCCTTAGTGCTCTACTCGATGTCAAGGTTGACATACTTAAGTTGATTCGTTAGGTACACCGTGCACGGTGTGATAAAAGTGATATGGTGAGCTTCAAGATTGGACGGGGTCGCTTCCCTCAGCCTCTCATTCCTATCGGACGGTCTAGGGTCTGTTTGTTTGGGCTGCTGCTGTTGAGAAGCAGCTGTAGCTGGTGGGCTGTTAGAAAGCAGTTATAGAAAGCAGCTGTTGGAAGTAGAGATTTGATGTTTGGCAGGAGTGCTTTTGATGGCTGCTGCCGTTGGTTTAAAAAATGAAATGTCTGAAATGCCCCTGAACGCTGATGAAGTTATATGAATGCTAATTCAAAACGAATTAGCTAATTCTTGTGTTTGACAACTAGTTAGTTGGCTGACTTTAATATGCGAAATTATCTGAAACACTCTAGTGATGAAAATGTGTATTGTTATTGATTATAATAAATAACATACGGATGAAGTGTTAAACTAATGCATTATTTGAAATACCCTCAAACTGGCGAGAACATATATTTTTTGCAGATGGGTCACTAAAACTTAAAAAAAATACTACAAATACATAGAATGTACACACTAAATAATTCATGGAATATAGGTTTTTTTTTACAACAGCAAACCCGACCACATCATGAACCGGTTCAACAAGCACATTGTAAACGCGTACATACAAAATCTATTCATATATGTCCGCCTAATGAAAAACTTACAACACGAAAGTTGTGCAAAATAGTAAAATAGATCTACTCGTGAAAGAAAATTTCAAACGGTCGAACAAGTGTGAAGAATTTGACAAAATTCGTCTAAAAATAGTACGAATTTAGGTCCAAAATTAAGAAGCTACAGTTTACGAAACTCAAAACCGATTACGGGAATGAAACCTACTCATCGACGCCCACATATTTTATATATAAATTATTTCAAATCGGAATATATTTATATGAGATGGAGCATGGGTTAGGTTGAGGCATATGTACTCGTAGATGGCCGTACTGGTAGATGGCCAAGCGAAGCTAAAGTACGGGTTCGAGCGCTCAGCGTGGCAGTGTGCATGTAATTTCTAGCGATGGAATGGGCAACAGAGAAAAACGATTCGGCATTTCAGTCTGCGGGAAGCACCTTTCCTCCCGCTTCCGCTTCGCTCCGCTCCTCTAGTGTATTTTCACACAGCGATTTTTGCAAGTGCTTTTTCATCTGATGGTGTTTGTTTTGACCCTAAAAGCAGAAGCAGAAGCCCAAACAAACAGGGCCCTAGTCTGTTGAAGCAATGGCACCTATATATCATTCTCATCTTTTTTCACTAATGTATCGAGTGATCTAACTCTTTCCCCCTAGAACATGGAACAAAAGGTGCTTGCTACTTATGAGTGTGGTTGAGTTGCTATGTGCAGAAAGCTAGAAACACAATATATGATAATCGTAAGGCTCTCACCAATTCTCTGAAGTCTGAATCCTCAAAGGACTGCAGCCTGCAGGATGGCACATGCCAAGTAAATGTAAACCCACGTTATGACGTGTAAGACAATGATTGTATGTACATCTAAATGTGAACCTGATTTGTATCTAGTACAAAAGGTCTAACCAACCATTTTGGTCCAGGTCCTGAAATAGTGACACAGGAACATAACGGTACGATAAAACAAACAATTAAGAGCTCAGCAGTTAGACAGTCTGAAGAACCGATCACGGTGAGAAACACATCGGCCTCAAAGCTTGGCACTCTGCCTTGTTGGGTGATGAAGGCGCAAGCGGGTACTGATTTTGTTGCTTCTCCTACTAGTCACACTCTTACACTCTCGCTTTGTACCACTTAAAAATTAGGTGCAACAAAGATCCAATCTCGTCTAAATCTCCAATGATTTCCCGATGAATGGCATATGTATGAATAGTAGAGGTTTTGATGGCTTCCCTAAACACTTACATATTGCTCCGTGTGTTCGGAATCATCAATTGGATATTTTGGCAATCTCGAAACGGATAGACGAGATTTTCCAGTAAGTGTTCTTAACCACCTTTCTAATGGTTTGGATTCAACCTGGCATTGTCGTCCTCCTCGTGGTAGATCGGGGGGCATTTTACTTAGTGTCAAATCAAACACTATGGATGTCTTGGCAGTTTCAGATGGTGTGTTTCGTATTAAATTTCACATCCGTAACAAGGTTGATAACATTATATGGAGTTTGGTAGCCGTGTATGGTGCTACCCAAGACGATCATAAGGCTGATATGGTTAATCTTGCTAAAGTCAATCCACATCCTATTCCGATAAGAGGGGATTTTGATATACTTAGATTCCAGTACGAGAAGAGAAAAGGCCGGTTCGACAACCATTGGCCGTTTTATTCAATGCTGTCATTGACAGTTTGGATTTAAAAGAGATTCATATGACTGGAAGGCAGTTCAAATGGATGAACAACCTTCCAGCCCGACATATGAGAAACTGAATCGCGTAGTTATGGATACCGATTGAGACACTAAATACCCTTTGGTGACTGTACGTGCTCTAGAACATAGTGAAGCTTCGTATGACTACGCCTCAATCCTTATATCCATACCAAAACCACATGATCATCATCATTCAAGTTCGAGTTCGGATGGTTTCATCGTTATGGTTTCGACGAGTTGGCGAAAGAGGTCGGGTGAAACCAGTAACTGTCGATACCCCAATTGCAACGTGGAATAAAAAATCCATAATGTGCGAAAATAACTTCGATTGGCATACTAAAAAACGAAAAGGCTCGTCTGTCGGTCATTATTGACGAACTCGAAGAAATCTCAGAAGGATGTCCTTTATCTACGCAAGAGATTGAATTAAAAAGTCAATCGAATGCACATATTGCACGTCTACTACGAGAAGAGGAACTCAAATGGTACTAGAGGTCAAAAGCCCAATTTATTCTTGATGGAGTTCTGAATACAAGATAGTTCCATAATGTCGCAAATGAAAAACATAAGAGAAACTTATTCATTCCTGGCCTATTAGGAATCTGAAACTCGAATGATGCCTTTAGTTCCTACATGAAGTCATGAACCTGCAGTTTGCCGTCGGGATCTCTTCTCCATGCAAATCCAATATCTGATCATCAGAGCTAATGTAATTGGTACCTTCCTGATATTAATTTATCTCCTGTGTCGAAATAAACTTTGGAGGCCGAATCTCTTGGCTCGAAGAAAGTATGAGCAGCTTGGACCTCAGTTTCTAATACCTCCTATTCCTAAATGATCTTAAGCTCACAAGCAGTTGCGTGCCTACCGCGCCCACCGATGTTGTGTCTGTGTCGATTGTCACGATGCGCGCGACAACTCTCTGTTGCAGGCGCGCTTGATCGGTGTGTGTGGCGACGCCCCCGGCCAGCTCTCCGTTGCAGACGCGCTCGGCAGGACGGGTCTAGCCACTTCGAAACGACAGCAACACGAGGACAGTCACAAGCTCACAAAGAACAGACTCAGAGCTCACTCCGTCTCACTCTTGGTCGCCTGAACGACAGCGCACAAGCACCTGCATTCATGCGAGTCCGGCATCGCCCGGCTGGATGTTGACGCGTTCGCCTCCACCACGCCCGATCGTGGGTCGTGGCAGTTCGCTGGCCTGGGCGCCGGCGTGCGCAGCTCTGCAATGCCAACACGCGACTGCCTACGCTGACGGGCTGTGCTCCCACGCTGCCTCTGGCGCGTAGCTTCCCGGCCCGGACTCGTCAATGTGCCGCGTCGTGCTCTTCTCCCTCTGTTGTTCCTGACGATCAGCTTTAGCACCTATATTGTCGATCAGTCTGTCCAAGACAGTAGAACAGTAGTTCTTGACGGTCTTCGTGATGGAGGTGGAGACCGTCTCTGCGGGTGGCGATGAGGAACAGGGGGCGGGCAGCACGCGGCGAGGCAGAGATCGGCGGGAAGGGCCGGCTCGCAGCGGCGCAGGCGGGGGAGGACTTGGAGGGCCTGCCGCTGCTGGCACAACCGACGCCCATCAAGTACTTCGAGGTCGCCAGCACCATGCAGATCGGAGGCAGTGTGGATTGGAAGTCACAGGCCGGGAGGGGGTTAGGGGCGGCCGCAGGGACCGTGCGTATCAGTGGTCGCCGGTTTTGGGGAGAGCAAGGTGGGAGGAGGAGGAGAGCAAGGTCGAACTAGTGAGGGGAGGTCGAACGGCTGAGTCCCTTGTCCTGACTTGTCCAGCAAGGTGGGAGGAGTTGAACTAAATAATTAAATACGCCAAAGGTGTCTTTGCAAATCTGCCAGACGATGGGCCCCTGCCATTTTTCACGCTGAAACTGGACAGGTGTCGGCTCCTGGTTTGTTTTGTATAATTTTGCACTTAGTACATAAGGTTTTGTACCACCGCACAACATGTTGCAACTTTTTGTATGAAAGTGCACATGATGGACAAGTTCTTGTACCTCCGGTGCAATTACCTCTTCAATTAATTAATGAACTCACGTGGTATCGATCCCTTTTCAAAAAAAGAAAACAAAACCTATAGTGTATCAGTCCCCGCCTCCGCGGGCAGGCTGCACGGCATGCACTTGATTATTGGCCTCATTGGGCTGATATTGTTGCACGTGGGCCATTCTTCGAGGACTAGCTAGATAACTTGTCTTACTTCTGTCGAGACATCATGAAGCTCTTGTGTTGAGCTTCGAGATTGAACAGGGATTACTTCCCTTTGCCTCTCATTCCTATCGGGTGTTATAGTCTACCCATTGTAACAGAGGCTCTATGTTTCTCATCCTTTTTTGTTCCGTGAGCTATTTTCTGTCGATCTCTGCCTACAACATGGAAATGGACCGAGGTGTTTGTTCATTTTATAAAGGAGGTTGTGAACTTTTGATGTGCAATAATACTATATGATGCACACCTCGTAATGGAGTCACCAACTGTGAACTCTAAGCCTCAAAGGACTGCAGCCTGCAGGATGCACATGACATAACTGTGGCACACTGTGATTGTTACGACGTATCGAATTTTCATTGCACAGCTATTTGGTGAACCTGCTTGAGTGTGCTGGTTTGATAAGAACTCCACTAAATGGAGGACATTAGGTAATGTATTTTCCATCATATATTGAGGATTATTTCTACATTGCCATTGCCAGTACACAACTATTACGGAGTACAACATTTCGAGATACAAATGTGCATATTTTAAAAGCCCAATGACAGTTATGTAGTGCATCCTTCGCTCGGAAGCGATGGGGTTCACCCAGCATGGTCTCTCACTGTTTCCAGTTTCTTTTTGTTTTGGTATTTGACACAGATCTGCCACATTTCTAACCTGAATTCGAGACATAGCTTAAGAAAAAAAAATCTAATATTGTTAGTGATAGGCCAAATTCTATTAGTATGTTCCTCAAGTTATGCATCGAATTTTGATTTGACAACTTGCATTATCAATCACACATGTTATATATCAACTCTGTGAAACTATTTCTGCAAGATCGTCAGAGTTCGTGGAATTAACGGACATGGTCTCGAATAACATACATTCAAGGGCGACACTGCACATGTGTCCGCTGCGAGGAGCGTTAGCAGCAGTTCTGCACCACGGAAACGTCTCTACCAGAGTGTATATGCAAAATAATTGTTCCAATTGTTGATAAAGTATTGTAAATTGTCTTCTTCGGCGGACGAGTCTCTCCACTCACAAGAAGTATGAACAGTTTGGACCTCAATTTCTTATACCTCCTTTCCATAAATAAGCATAAGTTTACAATCACGCTAGGCCATTACATTGACTAGTACATCCTCCTCCATTTGCTCTTGATGCTCTAGAAGATAGTAGGGAATCTAGCTAGTTAACTATGTTAACGTGGTATTGGTCACTTAAGAGTTGAATAGTCGTCGAGTAAGTGGGTCAAGATAGAGCGGGAGCCCGATGTTACTAGGTAAGTATTTGTTGTCAGCTAGAGAGTCTTTCAGAGCTCATTGGCAACATTTAAATGGGCCATGACTTGCACAAAGCAAATTTTCCAATGCATCTCGTGTTAATGTAAATATGTTGTATTAAAGTTTAACCCGTTTTGCTCGGCCCTTATGTTATATGCAACCAGAAACAAAATTTCGTTGTATGCACCAAAGGAGGCATGCACAGGTGATTGCCCCCTTTTTTTTGGGGGGGGGGGGGGGGGGGGGAATGCACCCATGGAGGCAGACGCCAGGAGATTGAACCCCTACCAACGGACCAGCGAGGCCTATGGATTTTGGATGTACTCGTCTGATGGCGGTCGTTCGGGCTATCTTCAGCCGGGGTGGGCGGCAGCACGCTAGAAGACTAGATGCTTAATTCTTCGTTTTTTGCTGGTTAGTCTTTGTAGCCATGCTGTGTGATCCATGAGTTAAACCTTAACACCTTTAAACCCTGCAATAAAAGTAAGGTTGTGTGGATCACTTGATGTAGAGGCCAGGGCTTTGATCATCCCCATTCGAAAAAAGGAGATTGAACCCCTTTTCGAAAAAAGTAAGAATATCCATGTGTGTGATGGTAGAAAGAAAAGTACAAGAGTTGATGGTAAAAAATTTAGTGAAGGAAAGTACCACAAGCGAGGACATCTTTCTCTCTCAAAATTTGCTAATTGACATAATGTTATTAGTACATATAAGAAATTGAAGTTGTTCAAAAATTCGAATTGGCAAAACATATATTTTAATATTAAAAAGATATAAACCATAGAACAAAGAAAAGCAAGTCTCTGTGAGAAAAGTTAAGTCGTGGTAGACAACGAATCTAGTGAAGTAACAAATAATTATTGCTCTTTTTATCCTGTTGCAGTCAGACGGAGAAATTAATAAGATCCTTGCTTCCAGAGGCGCTCTCATCAGACAACGCTAAGAGCCAAATCTTAGCACCACCGCCGGCCGCCGGCCACCGCACGCGTCCATTACACAACTTCCACGATGGCAACGACCCCATTTATAAAGGAGGTAGGGGGTTCCCACGAGCAGGGTAAAGAAGGTGGAGGGAAGGTGGAGGTCGGCCGTGTGGGGTGGCGCCGACGAGGAAAAGGAAGAAAGAGTGGCAGCCCTAGTGGTCTTCTCTTGTCCAATTCACCGATCTTCCTGTTGCCGTTCATACTCGATATGGCAAACGACGACTTCCAGACTCCTTCGCTGGCGGTCCTCACGGATTGGTGCATGTTTGTCTTGAACCTCTGGATCAGATGAGATTCGGCCGTCCACGTCCGTAAACATCAGGTTGTGCAGCTTCAAGGAGGTGTGCCGCAAAGCTCCACTTTTCGTCGACTGCATGTCCACGTCGACATCAGCATCTATGCCGCGATCTCCATGGTGTTGGCGAGGTGGGGAATATCAAGGTGGCTATGATTGGAAGACTAGAAGGTCTCGATCGTTCAAATCGAGCTCGAGACTGCTATGTGATGGCGAAGGCAGGGTCTTTGGTGCGATAAAAGAGAATGCCTCACAGGCTGTTATGCGGGCATGATTCTGCTGCCAGACATTGTTTCCCTCCAAATTGCACGCGTGATGTCTCTGAGCCTGGTGATTTATGATTTTGCATCAGCGGCCTCAACAAGTGGGGATGCCAGCATTGGTGGACTTTAATTTTGGTGGTGCTCCTTGAGTATCGAGTCTTAGTTTTCAGGATAAAACACTTGGTTTGACCTTCATTGGTTGTCCGTACCTATCAATGCCGATTGCTTTCTTGTTGAATACATTGTCTAGAGTGTTCTTTTCACAAGGGTGAAAACCGAAGATCTGATCGGGTGACGACAACGATTATGCACCGTTCTCTTCATAGAGGCGTTGTATTTGGAGAACCTATTTTGTAGTCCGGATGCTGTCATGGGAGGTTGTTTGGATCCAGCTGCTGTGAGTAGTTGGTCACTGCCGTGGGGTTATTGTTTTTCCTTTTATTCTATTTTTTTTTATCTTTTTGGCTGCGTACATCATGTTGTTGCACATACTGGGTGTAACTGATATTTCTGATATTAGTATATTCCCTTTGTAAAAAAAGAGAAGCGCTTACATCAGTGGCCGCGACAGATATACGTCCACCACTCTAGCTATATAGTTTCATCTTTGTTGGAAATTCAATTTGATACATGGGAGTAGATGCTTCTGCCATAAAAAAAATACTTTAAAATGTCAAAAAAATTAAAAATTGTTGCATGTACATCTCAACATTATATGAGGACACGTTAAATTTCAGGGATAAACAACATTTTTTGTGATCTATGTAGAAAGACAAAAAAATGTCTTGTAAAAGTTTTTTTAGCATCGAATTTTATATTTTTTACATAACAAAAAGATGTTATTTTTTACATGGAACGATTTCGTGAGCATATAGAATGTTAAGAAGTGCATGTGACATTTTTTATCCAATTTTTTTACCGTTTTAAAATACTTCTAGAAAATATTTTAAAAACCAGGAGCCTATGTTCCCGGGTGCGAAAACATCACTCTCCATCTTTGTCAGAAAAAAGCTATATAGTTTCATCACTTATACGGTTAGCACTGCCACACGATGTCTCCGATAAACCGTGTTCGGCGACGCAATTACTTTGTAGCCATTCTATTTCATCTCGTTGAAATAAAATCTGTGAATTGTGCCAATATATACTCGCCATCAGGCCGTTCTTTGGTGGCTATATCAACTAATGTAAATATGTTAATGGAACATTCTGCTCCATAGGAGACGTCGGCTTGGTGTAATTCCTTAGTGCTCTATTCGATGTCAAGGTTGACATATATAAGTTGATTCGTTAGGTACACTGTGCACGGTGGGATCCTGACAAACTAGTTAGTTTGTTCCTGCTTCGAGCGAGGTGTGATGAAAGTGGTATGGTGAGCTTCAAGATTGGACGGGGCCGCTTCCCTCAGCCTCTCATTCCTATCGGGCGTTCTAGTCTGTTGAAGCAATGGCACCTATCATTCTCATCTTTTCTCACTAATGTATTGAGTGAGTTAACTCTCTCCCCCTAGAACATGGAACAAAAGGTGCTTGCTACTTATGAGTGTGGTTGAGTTGCTATGTGCAGAAAGCCAGAAACAGTATATATGAGAATCGTAAGGCTCTCACCAATTCTCTGAAGTCTGAATCCTCAAAGGACTGCAGCCTTCAGGATGGCACATGCCAAGTAAATGTAAGCCCACGTTATGACGTGTAAGACAATGATTGTATGTACAACTAAATGTAAACCTGATTTGTATCTAGTACAAAAGGTCTAACCAACCATTCTGGTTCATGTCCTGAAGTAGTGACACAGGAACTTAACGCGCGGTACGATAAAATGAACAACTAAGATCTCAACGGTTAGATAGTCTGAAGAACCGATCAGGGTGAGCAACACATCGGTCTCAAAGCTTGGCACTCTGCCTTGTTGGGTGATGAAGGTGCAAGCTAGTATTGATTTGTTGCTTCTCATACTAGTCACACTCTTCCACTCATGCTTTGTACCACCTAAAAATTAGGTGCAGCAAAGACCACTTAGGGTGTGTTTTGTTCAGGGGATATGGTTTTGAGATGTGGGCATGCTTAACTACCTGCCTAGGGGTAACCATTTTTTCTATTTGGTTCAAAAGACGGGAGATGGTTAGGGATAGCCGATTTTTTGTTTGGTTAGAAGGATGAAAATGGATATATTGTTACTATGAGAGGGTGAGATTCCATCTAGGTCCTCTATACGTGTTATTTTTTTAGAAAAATCTATACATGTTATTTCAACGTTAGTTTTCTAAATAAACTCAGAATTGATGCCACAAATAGCTCAATTACATTGTATATACCATAATTTGTGACAAAAAGTATGTCCAAAGTAGACATCAAATTATACTACATAACAACATCTATCAGAGAAGTGGTCTACGACACGGTCATCGGAGAGGTTATCGTTGCGCCGTTGGAGAGGTCATCGGCACTATCATCAGAGAGGTCGTCACAACGGCGTTCCGTCGTTGAAGTCCCCTAGGACCTAGCTAGGAGTAGCCGCCCCAAGTGCATCGGACAAATCGGATAACACGGCGCACAATCAAACTCCACAAATAGCCACGGTTCTGATTCATACACTTCTACAAAGGTGGCATGCAAGCTAGCTGTATGTTGGACCAAATCCATCAGGGGCTAGTGCGTGCGTGTTGGCCTCCTGCTAGACTCGGCTGGTGTGTTGATGGAGTGCAGCAGCTGCTGCCGTTGGCGATATGTGACGGGGAGGAATGAATGAGTGAGAGGAGCAAAGCATCGCGGGAAGAAGGGGCCAGCGAAACAAAACAAAACAAAAACGTTTCATAGATGAGCCAGCAAAAGTGGCTACCCTCGACCGGCAGTTTTGGTAGGATGAGCTCAACCACCGTTTATGAGAATATTCTCGTAATCTGGTTATACCCAAAGGGATGACAACTATTAAAAAACTGGCTATTCCTAGCCACACACGAAATAGCCAATGAACAAAACACACCCTTAATCCTCTAGGTATTGATCTGATCGGCATGTTCCCATATGCGGTGCAACAAATTAGTTAATTGTTGAGACCTTAACTGAACGTGGTCTAGGAGATGGAGATAGCTGCCAAGATGATGTAATTCTAATATTGAACACATTTCAGAAGAAAACGGACCGTTGATTTGCAAAAGTAATTTTCTGCATCATAAGATAATTTTGAATATACAATAGCCCTTATATATTAGCGTGTTTCGAGAATGAAATGTGCATATTCTGAATACCATGACGGTGTTGCTCATATAGGACGGTGTCTCGTTGTCTCCAAGCTTTTTTTAGTGCTTGATACAGATCTCCTCTTAGTCAGATACCATTGTCCCACACAATGGTGCCAAGGACGCCCTTGCATTCAAGGTCGGCACTCGACAATGGACATGTGAACGTGGGTGGGACTGTAGCCTCTAGGTGCACTTCGTGGCGACGAGAACTTACCCACAAATATTCTATGCATCCCAAACATTATGGTTCGCAACAGAGGTCCCCCTCTATTTGCTCGGTAACCATAAGTGCATCTTGGACTTGAATTTCAGATACCTCCAAATCCTAAATAAGTTTACCATCTTGTCAGGTCATGGCATTTGACTTGTTCATCTTCCTTCATTGTTTCTGTCCAAGCTCTAGGAAATACAAATGAGCTATCTATATAAAGGCGGTGGATATTGCCTTATTGGTGTCTCACAAGTTTTAACAACGATTGAGTGGATGGATCAAGACACGTACATAAGTCTCATGGTACTTCGGTTGAAATTATTGTCACCTGGAGAGGTTTTAAGCCAATGTTAAATAGGGCATGACTTGCAGTCTTGCACATTTTGTTGTGGCCATTACGTGTGTACCGACTTATTAACAACTTTTGAAGACCATTGTACATCTCCTCAACAGATGTACAATGTTCACCCATAATCTCTCTGCAAAAGTTTCACCCAACAGATGTACAATGTTCACCCGTAATCAACCATAGAGACACCATTGTACATCTGTTGTGGAGCCGCTTACTTGAGGTGACTGTATAGTCAACCACATCAGTAGACTATGATGTGAACTAACCCTAGTTATGACACTTAATTTGGATCGGAGGGAGCAATAGTTTTCGATAAAGAAAACATGCCTTCTCCCTTGATCTCATGACACAACTCTACTTTTCTTATGCTTTCACAAGCCGAAAAAAGTTTAGACATCAACTCGATCCGTGACTTCAACGCTTGCTCTCCACGCGACGCCACTCCGGCAGACGTGTCTCATAGTTTGTAGGTGCCAGTAATCCAAGCGGAACGTCTAGGTTGTCATCGCTCAGGAGCTGAGCGATGTCGATGCATCGACGACTCGATCACTAGGGCTCACATTTTCTCCAGCTCCGGCCCTGCTCCCGGCAGGCTGCATATATACCAGGCACTTGCATTCGGTCAAGTTTGTCTTACGTGAGCTATTTGTTAGGAATGCCTTTACTGGGCCGTAGACCGTGCTAATTAGTTGGAATGTGAGCTTAGGAGCAGCTTGAGACTTCTCAGTGATCACTCCGTGATGTCAAAGCTCGACTTACACGGCTGCACGCCAAGTCAACGACGATTCTACCAAATGAATACTCCCTCTGTCCGTTTTTGCCCTGCGTTCTAGTTTTTCACATATTTTCCCATTTACAGCCGGAAGAACCTTGTTCACCAACCAATCTCTACTGACATCCCTAGTAACCGATGTGATAACCTTTGTCACCATTGTCCCTTTTAAACGATTAGGACTGTCCTTTTTAGCTGCCTCTTCAAAAGTGAATGGCCATATGCCAATTTTACCGTCAAATGTGCAGGTACCATCGACGTCGTACCGAGGCCTCGCCACAGCCGCAAGGAACATAACCTTCTCTATGTATTTGTTTTGTGTGACTCTTTCTGGCTCTTCCTCATCCACTGCTAGGTAAAACTTCTGGCTCTTCCTAGTGCGAAAGAAGAACTTTTCATCAATATGGAGGATGTTGTACATCCCACCAAAGGTTGGCTCTTCGGGCAAGCTCGTAGGATCAAACGAGTTTAAACAATGCCCAACCCTATGCCTCTTATTCTCATCCGTGAGTTTTCCCTTGATAGCATTGGTGTGCCTTCTTAGCTTTCCCTCCTTCAAACGCTTCCAAAGGGTAGTCCTCGACATGTTCAACCTACTTGCCACATCCCTGAGTGTTGTTCTGTACCTAAAAATAGAACAATGCACATGATTAAATTATGTGGCATCTATCTTTTTTGTAACTATCTATATCTATACCTAATAATAAAAGCGTTAAGGCTTCCGCGGTTTGGTTTGGTACGTCATCCGAATTAGCCCTCACGTTGTATATAATTACCCGCCTATGCCACCCGTAAGTCATAAAAAACGATTCCATCCAAACGTGTTCTTCGTTTCATTGACTATCCGTCCCGTGTGTGTCTCGCATTGGTCTCGTACGTCCGTGTCAAAGTGGGCTAATTTTTCTGTCTTGATCGCTAAGAAAAATAGTTCCTAATTCAATTCAGGAGACCAAGAGAGCGTACGTATCAGCTCCGGTCTCCAGGTGACGTGCGCGTACGACAGCTCTACAGAAACGCTCATATATACACCGGCGGACCGACCAAGGTATCCATCGATCAGCTCTATCAGCACGTCTTTGCTAGCGAATCGTGAATCGATCTAATTTCATGAGGGTTTGTTCGTCCAAGATCTGCTAGCCGACCAAGCTCGGAGATGAAGAGGGCGCGAGAAAGCCTGCCTCCAAACACACCCCTGGCAGCCGCTCTTGCCTGCACACAATCTAGCTCCGGCGATTCATGTGGTGGCAGCTACTAAAAGGGCCACGACCGTGTGTTGCATCGTCAAGCGGTCGCCGCTGCATACTGCAGGTGCAGAGATAAGGAATCGCGAGCCTACTCAAGGCGTAGAGCTGCCACAAGCTTGACGAGTTTCAAATTGTCCGCTTGACTGTCATCAAGAGCTTCATCACAGACATCTCGCTGCCGCCACTGGCCACAAACGAGGATAACGTCCCGGACGATGTGTCCCGTGCTGGCTCTGCTCTGGAAGGAGCCTGTTTGCCTCCTTGTGCAGCTCTCGAGGTGCAGGGTAATTCAGAGCAGAGGAAAGAGAACGAAGATGGATTTGCATTTGGGCGTGGTTCATCAGTTTCACAATGTAGAAGGAAGACAATGAGGCTGGGAGATGAGGTGTTGTTCACCAATCGTGTGTGTGTGTGTGGGTGATTTTGTGATTGAGTGTGTGGGTCAGTGGGTGCATCAGCTCAGGGGCTAGCTAATGAGGGTGAGCTGCTTGTGGTGCTGAGCAAAGCCGCGCTGTTGCAGATGGAGAAGATTACGCTGTTCGCCTGCTGGGGAGGTGGAAGAAAAGGAAGGTAAATCTCCATAGATGTACACTGTTCGGATTCACAATATAAAAGGTAAGAAATATATTATGAACCGGAAGGTAATGCTCTCGATACACGGGAGCTAGAGAGGTATGGGTCCTATAGCTAATCTTGGCGATGCTGCAAGAGAATCGATAGGGGTATAATGACCTGTCTGCGTGCATGGAGTAAAAGGATAATAAGTTTTGCTACCAGGTTGGAAACTTGACGCAATCAGGAAAATGGTAGAGACCTTAAGTACTTCTACCTATAGTACGTGTTTCAGTTAAAGAAAGGAAAAAGGTTGGATGGATGGATGAATTATTGTATAAACAGGAGCTCATGTGGCAGAAAAGATCAAGGTTGACAGCTAACATATGGAGATATATATACAAGCTACTTTCATAGGAAAGCTACCCAGAAGAAAAAGAATAAGATTCATATGCAAAGGAAAGAAAATGGCCAGAATACTAATTAGATTGAGGAGATACGTCCTATGGCTGATACTTTCTTGAAGAACCTTTCTTATTGAGGATGACAATGTAGACCCTTCTTTTATTCTTGGTCTTGATCAAAACTTGTTAAAGTGCAAATGATGGGTGATTGATTATGTGCCTATACATGGCTTGCTTCACGTGATGTTTATTCTAACATGTGTGTTATTGGTTAGTTGTTAGTTAGATATAATTTTGTAAATTTCTTGAGCGATAAAAAAGAGAAGATCGATATAGGTTTATTAATTACAACTGATATCTTTATTTTGTTTGCCACATGCAGAAGGCTACACACTGAAAGATTGGAAGGTGAAATTAACGATGTTATGAAGTTGTCGCCCCCTATGTGTGTCAGTGTGGTGACCGCCGACAATTGAGATGCCCGAGCATGATCACCGCCGCTAGTGTCCATTGAGACTCTATCGAAGGATAGCATTGGCCTCGGATCTTAAAGCGTTCATACCAATAAAAATCAACCCGTAGCAACGCACGGGCATATTTGCTAGTAAATACTTAAGACTATGAAAAATATGTTGTACCTAGGCTCAATCTGTTTGAGTGCTTCGGGGTCGAACTCTATCCTCTTGCGCCTGCAGTTTTTTGGCTTCTTGCTCAACACTCCATGCAAACCTCCCACGATCTTTGCCTTCCTCCACATGTCCTGCAAAGTTCTTCGGGGGCATTTGGTTATCTGGGATACTTCTTTGATATCGTTTCTGCGGAGTTTGCCATTGTAACTTCTCTCCAATAGCGTGCAATACATGGCTATTTTGGCTTCATCGTTCCATTGCTTGTAGGTCTTAACGGTGCTGCTATTGCCTAAGGTTTTTTTTTAGTTAGTTGATGAAATACTCCATGAAAACAATTTACACGATCACAATTCCATGAAAACTTACTTTGCTCAGTTCCGTCGTTGCCTTGGCCGGAACCACCACCGTTGGCGTTGGCATCGCCGTCCATGCCGCCATGCTCGCCATTGCCATGCACGTTCTCGCTGCCAACCCCTGCAACCCAAAACTTCACGTTAAGTGGTCATGCGCAAACGTTGCATGCATACAAGTTATGAAAATGAGCTGCACAATCACCTTGCGAGTGCTCGCTCTGTTCGCCGTCCGTGTTGTGGCCATGCTCTCCGTTACCATGTGCATTCTCCTCATTACCTCCTGCATCCAAAGCAATGATGTTGAGTGGACACGGCCAAAGAATGCATGCTGTAAAAAATACTCCTTGCAATGGAGTATGAAAACGATGAAACAGGGTTACGGTACCTTGCACGTGCTCGCTCTGGTCACCCGACGTGCCGCCATGCGCATGATCACCTTCGTCATTCAGGTTGAAGTCCAATGGAGCGCGGCGTCGCCCAGCAAGGCCTAAACGCCCGCGTCCGGCCGGGTTCCGTCGGTCGATCGCTTTCCCATTCAAGCCACCTCGATCGTTCCAGCTAGTTATACCCGCTCTGCTACATCCAGCAAGGCCCAGTCTCCCTCGCCGGCTCGCCCACGGCCTCGTGTGAGGCCGGCGTCACCTCCGCCATCGGCTCCGCTGCCAGCCGAGCCTCGGCCAGGGGCTCCACCATGCCCGGCACCTCGACCAGCGCCTCCTCCGAGCACTGCGCCACGGCCAGCTCTGCGTCGAGCGGCAAGGCCTCTTCCAGCGGTGCGGCGGCCAGTGAGTCCAAGTCCAGTGCGCCCGCTTCCTCTGTTGGGTTCGCCCACGAATCGATCACATGAAAAATATCACAACAGACGAACACGCAAGATTATCGCCAAAGGCACATATCGTGCCTCTTGTTTTTGTCTTTATTTCTCAACTTGAGCTTACGGTACAACTTGTGATACAGGACCCTGACCTGGTGCATATATATATGCAGCACAACCGACCCAAACACCTAAACCTACTCGTACACAAACTCCAAGCATTGCATGCACACGTTTGGAAACTAACCAACCTAAACCTAGTAGGACACCAACTAATACACCTAAACTCACGTACTATACCAAACTAGGATACGAACTAAGCTAGGACTCCATAGCACGTACACGCACGTATACTTGCCTAATTAAGCTAGACCAAGATTACTCTAACAATCTCCCCCTAATCTTGACTCGTCGTCTTCTCGTGCTCCCCCTGATCTTGACTCCTTGCAGCTTCACGTCACACCTTGATCGTCATGTCCGTACATTAAGTATGACCACACAGGAAACATGCAGTGCACCTCCTTTGCTCTGCTATGTTGTGCCACCGCCATTGATCGGCCTCCCGCACTCGGTTCGCACATATGTGCCACCGCTATTGCGGTCCTCACACTCGGTTCGCACCATACTTCTCTGTACTTGCTTGTAGTAGTCTCGCCTCCTACTACCTGCACACATCCTCGCTTTACGGTAGCTTCGCCTACCACCGTCCGCCTTCGGCATCGCACCGAACCCACGCTGGCCGCAACCAGGACGCTCCACGAGGACATGGACACAACCCACAAAACACCGTGCACACGTCTTCGCCCCTTGAAGATACAACTCACTGGAGTGCCTCGACCATGACGTATCAAGTCTTCGCCCCTTTGGAGATATATCTTACCGGAGTCCCTCGACCGTGATGCGCTTGAACTGCAACAGATCCTCACAGAGACGAACACTTGGACACGACAACAACGACGACTCACTGACACGACTCTGACACCCACACGTGCAAACTTGCACGCCCATGACTCCTGGACCCGAAGATGAACTTGACGAGACTCCCGGCACCGCACCTCGGTACCACCGCTCCATCAACGATCATCCACTTCCACCGGCTCGTCGACGACTTCTCCCTGCCGCCCTCCTCCGTGTCGCTCCACCGAACGACGATCGCCCGCCCCGAGGCGCTAGTACGGGTCGCCTCCCCGGGGCAAGCGTGGCTTCAAATCTTCGACCTCGCTCTGATACCAATTGTTGGGTTCGCCCACGAATCGATCACATGAAAAATATCACAACAGACGAACACGCAAGATTATCGCCAAAGGCACATATCGTGCCTCTTGTTTTTGTCTTTATTTCTCAACTTGAGCTTACGGTACAACTTGTGATACAGGACCCTGACCTGGTGCATATATATATGCAGCACAACCGACCCAAACACCTAAACCTACTCGTACACAAACTCCAAGCATTGCATGCACACGTTTGGAAACTAACCAACCTAAACCTAGTAGGACACCAACTAATACACCTAAACTCACGTACTATACCAAACTAGGATACGAACTAAGCTAGGACTCCATAGCACGTACACGCACGTATACTTGCCTAATTAAGCTAGACCAAGATTACTCTAACATCCTCCAACTGCGTCCGGATCGACGCCATGGTCTAGCTCGTTCGGCTCCTCTAACAATACGAAATCATTGTCATTTTCGATGAATTCAGTAGAACAAACGCAAATAATTTAACAGAGATTCACTCGATTAAACATGAACTTACCCTCATCTCTATCTTCAAAAACGTAGACGTAGCTCATGCCGGACACATCACCGCTGTACTCTTCGTCGATGTCTTCCCAGTTGATCGGCTCGTTGAGGTCTAGATTGATGCGTTCATCGGCATCCATGGTGGAGAAGAAAAGGAGGGAGGGATAAATGTCCATGATGCGGTAGCTCTTGGACGGTTTATAAAGGGGAGTAGAGGAGCAAAATTCAAAACGAAAAGATGGCGCTGCAAAATTGGAGAAAAATGGCGCTCAAAGTTTGTCAAATTCTGCAGCACCCGAATGTTTTAGTTTAACTGGTTTTGCCGCGAGAAAAAATGGCGCGCGCGTGCTGCTTTTGGCGCGAACAAAACGCAGCGAAGGAGATGAAAGAGCTAGCTGAGCAGTGCATTGATTTAGCGCTGGAGGCGAGGGAGCGGGCGACGTGATTAACCAATGCATGCATGGATTTTGCGGCGCGGGTGCTAAATGCATGCATGGCTTGGCTGGCAAAGGTATACTTTGGCGTGGGACTGCACTGGGGGTATTTAGTCCATCTAGTACATAATTTAGACCCTTCAAACCTCTCCTTGATATCCGAGATACACCCAAAACGCAGGGTAAAATCGGACAGAGGGAGTACTATGTATGGTGCAGGGCTTGATTGCACCATCATCGCTATCCTGTCGCGTGGGTTGCCGTGTGCTATCGCCATTGGCTCAGGAGACACCGGCAGCTAGGCATGCTCGCACTGACACGGTGTCACCATCGCAGATTGTTCGAAGGTTCAAGGTACACCACAGTTGTCCGGGCCCTGTCACACTAGCTATGTAAGCTTCTTAGGTTTTGGAGACATAGACACATCATGACACGCTTCTGATGAGCTTCGAGATTGAACAGGGGTCCCTTCCCTATACCTCCCGTTCCTATCAGACGGTATATTCTAGCCGTCGTTGTACCAGAGGTACCTATTGTCCTCATCCTTTTTGTTCAGCTCTTTCATGATCTATTTTCTATTTATCCATACGCCGTGGAAAGGGAGGTGTGGTTCTTATTTATATGTCCGAGGCTGCAAATACACTCTGCGATCCTCACTCGTAAGGTAGTCACCAAGGGTGTGAACCCTGAAGTCTCGAAGGACTGCAGCTTGCACGTTGCACGTGACGTAATTAAGTGTGGCTAACATGATAATCATGACCTCTACGATTTTTATTGCACAGTTGTTTGGCGAACCTGCTTGAGTGCGCTGGTTTGAATAAGCAGTCCACTAAACAGAGGACATTAGGTAGTACTGCAGTTTGCATCTTGAGGATTGTTACTACATTGTCGATGGCAGTACGCAACTATTACGGAGTACAATGTTTCGAGATACAAATGTGCAGACTTTAAAAGCCTGATGGAAATTATGTAGAGCATCCTTCGGTCAAAATCGATGGAGTTCACCAGCAAGGTCTCTCACTGTTTCCAATGTTTTCATTGGTATTTGACACAGATTTGCTACATTTCTAACCTGAATTCGAGAATAGCTTAAGAAACAAAAAGATCTAATACTGTTAGTGTTAGGATAAATTCTAGTAAGTACTATGCAGCATTGGATTTGTTTTTCATGGCCCTCAAGTGATGTGATTGAAGTTTGATTTGACAACTTACAAAGATAAATCACACGTGTTATACATCAACAATGTGAAATTATTTCTGCAAGATCACCGGGATGCGTGGAATTAATGGACATAATCTCGAATGACATACATTCAAGGTCGACGGTGCACATGTGTCCGCTGCGAGGAGCATTAGCTGCACTTCTGCACCACGGAAACGTTTCTGCCGGAGTGTATATCCAAAATAATCGTTCCAACTGTTGCTAAAGTATTGTAACTTATCTTCTTTGGCGGCCGAATCTCTCATCTCAACAATAGTAGAAACACCTTGGGCCTCAATTTCTGATACTACCTCCTTTGCCTAAAGAAGCTTAAGCTAAGTAGCTAACACCTTGGACTTGTTCATCCCCCTCCATTTTCTTTTGAAATTCAAGACGGAGTTAACTATCTGAAGGTGGTATTGGTCACTTACAAGTTGAACAGTGATCAAGTGGATCAACATAGAACGGATGCCCGATGTTACTAGGTAAAAGTACTTGTTCTCATCTAGAGACCCTTTCAGAGCTCGGCAATGTTAGCATCTATAAATAGGGCATGACTCGCACAGATCAAATTTTACCATGCATCCCGTCTAATTGTAAATAGCTTGTAACTAATTTATCTTACGTGCATTAAAGCGTAAGCCGTTTTGCTAGGCCTTGATGTTCTGTGTCATTAGAAAGAAAAATTCGTTGCATGCACCCAAGGAGGCAGAGCACAGAGGACAGGAAATTAAACCCCTCTGCGAATAAATAAAAATATTCATGTGTGTGATGTACAAATAAAAGTACAAGAGTTAATTGTTCAAAAATATTAGTAAGAAAACTACCACGAGCATGGACATGTTTTTCTCTCAAAATTTGCTGAGTAACATGATGATATTAGTACATTTAAATCTAAGAAACTTGTATACGGGTTCAAAGTATTGTAAATTATTCAAGATGTATATTTTTTTCGAGAAACCTCTCGAATAGAGCAGGGCGTTCCTGCATCCCGTATAGATAGAATAGAGTTGGCCCAGTTTATAAGGAAAACAGGGCCAAAAAACCGCACAGACGGGACGACCCGCCGCCCACACGACGAAGCCGACCAGACGCCACAAACACACACCACCTGCTCCGGGGCCGCCGCCCCGGCGTAGCAACCAGATCGACCTTCGCATTGCCCGAAGGCGATCCAGTCATGGCCGGCGAACCTTCTGCCCGCGCAGTCTTCATCCAGGTTGCCACCAAAAACCACATGTTCCAGGGCCGCCGCCCCGGCGTAGAAACCAGATCGACCTACGCATTTCCCGTAGGCGATCCAGTCGGGTCGACGAAACCTTCTGCCCAAGCAGTCTTCATCCAGGTCACCACCCAGACCCACGCAAGACAATGACCCTGCATCACAGGACCTTCGCAGCGTGGGAGATCGAGGACGCCGCCTCGACGCCCACCACCGTCTAGGACCGCCGCCCCGGTATCCACCTCCCCTGACAGTAGAGCCACCCGCCCGTTGCGCCGCGAACCCACCGCATCGTGAGGGCTAAGAACCTCCAAGACGACGCCTCCAACAAGGTAACGACGCATCCGTCGCCGTCGCCCGCCCCCAAAAGGGCTTAGGCTTTCACCCGGAGGTCTTAGCAGCACCCACGTCGGTCGGGCACGAGAACTCCACAACGACGCCAACAAGAAGGAGAACGACGCTCGGAAGCGCCGCCGTCGTTGGCACCAACCAAGTCGGTACAAAGCTTTCGCTCGGAGCTCGATACGCACCACGAAGCGAGAGGAGTGACGAGACGGCCAGCGAGGCCATACCACCCCACCGAGCTCCACAGCATCTCCACCGCACCACCACCGAGCCCCATCGCAACACCCCTCGCTGCACCAACCGCTGCTGCCTCAAGTACCCAGATCGAGGTCCCCACACCGCAAGGCCGGCCTGCACCACCCGACCCAGCCGAGCACCATCCACGCCGCGCCACCACTGCCTGCCAACGAGCCGGCAGAGGGGAGCAGCCCGCACCGTCCACAGCCCGCGCCGCCCGCCGCCGCTGGACAACAGATCTGGAGGTCCAGGTCGTCGCCCCGGCAGCCGAGGCGCACCCCGCCACCACGGAGCCCAAACACCATCGACCGGGCCCCGCGATGCCGCCGCGCAGACCCGCCATCGCCGCCGCCGCACCCCCCGTCAGCGTCGCGCTCCGGCTCGGTAGCGCCGTCCCGCGCCGGCCCCCACCAAGCGGGAGGTGAAGAAGCCCGCCGCCACCTTCCCAGGGGAGCGCGCGGCGTTTTTCGCCGGCTCCCCTCCGGCGGCGGCGAAGCAAAGGAGGATGCCGTTGGCTTCGGGGGTGGTGGCGGCTAGGGCTCCCCTGGTCACCTAGCGAGGACGACGCGGGGGAAGTTCGAAGTATTCCAAGATGTATATTCGGTGGCCAACTTTCACATCTCAGCTATACTAAGACCAGTTTGGACCTTAATTTCTGATTTTTCATTTTCCTAAGGAGCTTAGGCTTACAATCACGCTAGTCCATTACATTGGCTTGTTCATCCTCGTTCAATTCCTCCTGAAATTCTGGAAGATTGTAGGTGGTCGATTTTACTACAATCACTTACAAGTTGATCAGTGATCGAAAAAGTAAATCAAGATGGAACACGGCCCGATGTTATTAGGTAAGTACTTCTTACCCTAGTAGGAAAACCCTTAGTATAGTACTATTATCAGTGACATTCTTTCTTTTTGCACGCCACAGCTATTGTTAGTGGCATGTCGATATTGGGCGCGCCATTGATTTTCGCTTACCAACGACCCGCGGATAAGAACGACATGCAACCGTTACGCGGGATCCACGTGACCAGTCGGGCGAAAAGTGTCGGTGGCGCGCGGTTTTTGCCACATGCTATGCGCCTGCAGTTTTCGCCGCCTCTGACGCCGCGTGGGCATGAATGCCTGCGTGGCAGTCTCTCCCCCCATTAATCCCTGCCTCTTCGTGTCCTCACTGCGTCAAATAGAAGCACCAGTGCTTTTGACCAGCATTATCTTCTCGATCACCACGCTAGCTCTTCTTGCTATTCTAGATCCTCTCCCGACCCCAACAATGGCGAACAACCACGAGGCTAACGGCGGTTCCGACGGGCGAGGGCACCAATACATCTGGGCACACACCCACGGGGGGGGGGGGGGGGGGGGGGTGATGGTGGAGGATTTGGCCCGCTACGACCTTCTCGTTCCACGGTTGTCAGGCCGCTGGCGGGGGGCCTCGCCATGTCACCTCTCTCCGAGTACGACACCACCGAGGTAGAGCTCCTCATCTAGCGGCGGTGGTTTTCTCTCCCCGATGAGCTCAAGGCCGACCCAGAGTACTCCACTGAAAACCACGGGCGGTGGTTGTCCATGCTGACGGCAGAGCGAAACCGGGATATCACGCACTACGCGGGCGTTGGGCCAAGACCCTAGCCAAGAAGAAGCAAGCAGGATGTTGGGCCTTCGCGTCGAGGCTGCCCGCGCTGGACTGAGCCTCGCACGCAGGCCCCCTCCGCGTCAAGGCATCACGCGCCCCACAACCCCTCTCCATCCTGGGGCTCACCCGTGTGACACCGTGTCACACCCGTACTCCACCACTACCACCTCCCCTCGTCAAGGAGGAGGAGGACAACCCTGACCTCAAGAAGGCCATAGTGGCGTCCCTCCAGACCGCCGAGCTGGACGAGTTGGCGTGCTGGCCGGACCTCCCCCGGGTGCTCCACAACATGGTGCCTCAGCAGCAATAGCCGCAGCCAACGGCATACTTCTTGTCGGAGTTGCTCGGGCAGTGCTGGTCGTGGAGAGGCCCATTTGCCCGAGCCGGCTGATGAGGAGGAGGAGCCGGTGGAGGTGGTGTAGCAGGCCGGCCCGCCGCCACCGTAAGCCGGGGCACCGCAAGCTGGGCCACCGACTCCGCCCATCTACCTCGACCTCACCCGCGAGAAGGGCAACGAGTAGAGTAGAGGCAGCCACTGGCAGCCTTTACGCTGTATTTTTTTTATTGTTGTAAGCTCTCTTGGCATGATATATGTAAATTATTGCCTGTTTAAATTTATTGGAGTGTTAAGTTCAAATTATCGCATGTATTTATTGAAGCGTTAAGTTTAAATTTAAGTTCAAATTGAGCTAAAATTCTAGCGAACGATTAGGGTTCAATATGAGCCTTAATTGGCCAATGTTTCTAGTGGCGTTTGCTTCGCATGCCATAGCTAACTCACAATGGTGGCGCGTCGTGGGTGCGTGTGCCACCAGTAATACTTACATAACTAGTGGCGAGTGAAAAACGCGCCACTACAGTCCCAATCAACACACCGCTACTAGGCTATTTCCTACTAGTGGTATCTAAACAGTAAACAACGAAAGAACTCCCGACCCCCGCGTCGTCTCCCGAGGAGGCATGGGAGGTGCCCTAGCCATCGTACCAACTCATCCTCCTCCAGGACCTCCCTCAATATTGCGGGAGGAGACCACTGGGTAAAGTCTGGCCGACATATGGCGGGATCAGAGACATTTGATTCTGGTGAGTGAGACATGGATCCTTCCCTGAACAGCGGCTTCTAGCGATGTCGGTAGGTAGCAGCTTCCCTATGGTCTGTGTAGCATTCTTCTGCTCCATGCGACTTGTCGTCCTGGAGGTCGGGCACTTCGGCTCACAAATGTTATTGCTGGCAACAGTGACATGCATGCATGCTTCGACCAACTCCTCTACTTCCGGCGTGATGATAGGGATGGAAGCCTATTCGCAAAGCTCAGGTGCTTGTCGTTGCGGGTTGGTCCCCTCCGGTCGTTGGGCATGGCGGCGGTGTTAGGGTATGGCCGCGGGAGGGGTGGAGTCATGTAGGTTTGGGTCGAATAAAAGAAGGTACATTGGTGGCCCTAGTGGTCTTCATTACCCAAACTGGCCGATTTACCCGTGGACAAGTTCTGGATTTCTTCGATGGTGGTCTTCACGGATTGGCGTATGTGCTCTTAGACATCTAGTTTTGATTGGATCAGATCGTACGAGCCCATAAATTTCAGCCCGCGGCGCTTCAAGGGGAGAGTGTTATGAAGGTCCGCTTTCCATTGACACCATATGACATGTCGACACCTGTGATTTTCATGTTGTTGATAGAGGCGGGGAATTATAAAGATGAATATGATTAGAAGACCAGTATTTCCGGGTGCGGAGTCTTGGATGCGAGGAAGTAACTGCTTCACATGCCGTTATGCGGGCATGGCTGCATGATGAAAAATCCTAACCGAACCACACATATGCATATTAGTCTACTGATTGGTGTTCTACAACAGCGGCCTCGGTGGGGCGACAGCACTGGGGGACTTCAGTATTGGTGGTGCTCATTGAGTGCCAAGTCTCGATATTCATGGTGAAAATCCTAGGTATGCCCTTCATTGGTTGTACCTAGCAGTTATGATTTCCTTGATGAATGCATTATCTTGAAGTTCAGATCTTCACTTGGGTGAAAACCTGCAACATTTGATTGGGCCATGATGGTGCTTGTATGATTGTACAATATTACTCGGCGACGGGACTCACTCCACTCAACTTAGCCGCCCTTATATGAATTAGATCACATTACAACATCTTTGAGATGAATATATTTTCAGGCAAATTATCCTTCTGCCATCAGTTGTGTCCATGTGCTCAGTTTTGCCCACAGTTGCGAAACGTCCTCAGTTTTACCCCTAGTCTGGGTGCAAGGATTTATTCCGTGAATCTTGCCGTCTCCGTCTGGTCAAGGTAGTTGACTCGGGCTTGTAGCCACTGCTTGTGGGACCCCCCCTGTCGACCGTTCCCGAGGGCAAAACTGAGCAAATGGGCACACACTAATGGCAGCCCGTCGACCATTGCCGGCGCCGCGTCTGTGATAAAAGCAGCTTACCGCGCCCCCAGATCTCGGAGTGGGGAGCAAGAATCAGCGAAGCGGGGTTGGAGGCGGCCACGCGCAGTGGTGGGCGGCGAGCTAGGAGCCGAGCGCAGAGGTTGGCAGCTAGGAGCCGGGCGCGGGCGGCCCAGAGGGCGGTGTCGACGGTGGGAGGGCGCGGTCGTGTGCTACAGCTACAGGTGACGTGCGCGGACGCGGTGAGTTCCCCTTCGGCTCCGGGCGTTCGCGAATCGAGCTCCATGTTTTTTTCTGATGACGGGATTGATGAGAGTGTTCTTCTCCCTCAACAACGCCAACAAGTACTCTTGATACCCTGAAAGGAAGATAATATATTAGGGATAGGTTGAGCCTCCAAGTGCAGAGTATGTAGAAGTGGTAGTTTTTCCCCAAGAAGGTGACTCGAGGGTTTAATATCGAACTCTCGGTGAATCAGTAGTGTGGGTTCTATCTTGTCCTTCTCTAGATTTCCTGCAAACAAAATAAATTGCTTTGTGCCCTCAACCTCACCAAGTGGTTGTCAAGCACAAGGTGTGAGAATGATATTAAGATGATAATGAATGCAAAACAGTAGATAAATGTGCAATGGTGGTAAATAAGTATGCAAGGATGATAGTAATGACGATGGATGGTATTTTTGGGGGTTTTTATATGTGAATGCAAGAAGTAAAAGTGTTTTTGTATTTTCTGATTTTAAAATGGCTGAATGTAAAAGATGCTTAAAAGTGGTTGGAAAAGTGTTTCTTATGATTAAAAATGGACCGGGGTTCATGGTTTCACACATGCACTCTCTCTTTAATATAGTGTGGCAAATGAGTAGACATAGATTTAACATATGAGATTGCAAACAAGGTTAATGACATGTTACTGATTATATGGGCATCACGTCCTAGCATAGAGACCTTTTGATTATTAGTCTCACTTATACTCCACCAAGATGTGAACTAAATCATGCACCTTAGTAATTAAGATAACATCAGAGTATAACTTTAAGATTAATGACATGAATTGAAAATAAACACATGATGGATCTAGTCTTAGGTAGAGGCATGTCACTCCTGCTACCCTACAACATGGTATTTTGGTTTATCCCTAGTGAGGTAACAAAGTAAGGTAAACACCCAATGGATCATGATATTAAGTTGTCAGCTTATCACTTCACCACCCCCGTTACTCCAACTAATGCACACGTTCCCCCACACACGCTCTCATAAACATGCTTGATCATAACAAGGATACAAGAACAGGGTACATAATATGCATCTACTTTCATAACTGAAATATAACATTGCAATCTCAACATATATTAACTCATATAAAGATCCACCACAATGGTAATACAACTGTGACCGTAATCATGTTCAGCAGCTCATACGGTGCTAATTAGTGAAGCTCAAGAGAGAGAGAGAGATACATATGCTACTGCCACAAACCCATAGTCCAGAGGTGGACTACTCCCTCTTCATCATGGAGACGGTGGAGATGTCGATGGAGAAGAAGGAGACCTCTCCGGCAGGGCTCCGCCGGAGTTTTCCCCCTCCAATCTGCAGCCTCATGGTCTCTGTTTCTTGTTTCTCTCGTGTGGCCGCTCCCCCTTCGGAGAACGTCGGGGGCTCTTTATATAGGCGTTTTTAGATCACGAGGAAGCTTCTGTGCGAAGGATCGACGCAAACGGGGCCACGAGGGCCAATTGGGATAGGCCCACGCGGCTACTGGACCTGGCCGCGTGGGACCCCCCCTTTTAGTCTTCCGGACTCCATTCGTTGACTTTTTTCGCTCCTAAATCTTCTCCTTCCAAAATAATGACCTCTGTAAATTTATAGCTCATTATGACTTCGTTAAGGTCCTGAAACAAATAAGGAAAGAAATAGGGGTTTTCTGCCCGCGCAGGATTAATTCCATAAAAAAGGGATATCATCATAAATTACCAAAAATCATTAAATAACAGTAATATACCCCTTATATGATGCAAATATAAATGGAATATAAGTATTATAGTGTAAAGTTCATGTATGCATTTTAGATGCATCATTTTCTAGCTCCCGCGCCACCTCGTGGATGGAGATCCTGGCGCGCACGGAGATGCCGATCTTCGTCTGTGCGCGGTGCTGGATGGTCGACGTTGCTCGGAGGATTTCGCGGACACCGAGGAACATGAATCGTCCATTTTACGTGTGCACCAGCGCGATTGGGGTAAGAATTGGGGCAATTTCACAATTTTCATGGATCGGCATCCTTGAGCAATCGATTTGATCTGTTTGGCGTTTTTGCAGTTAAAATGTTTCTTCCTTTGGGAAGATGTTCTGATCCAGGCGCTAATGAATTAGCTGCTAGTTGAGCAGCAAGAATGGCTGCCACAGACAGCAGCGGCCGCAACACGAGCTCCAGAAGAAGAGACGGAGGGTAGAACACGCAATGATATAGAGGTTACTGATGAGCTATGGAGATTAAAACAGAAGATTAGGAAGCTCGAATATCAAGCACAATTTCCCATTTGCATTTGGGCATTTGTAGGGGGTATGTTAGTCGCAGTGGGTGTAATGTTGAAATTGTATGGAATGGCATGAATTTGGGAGGAATTTGTAGGAGGAATTTAGGAGAAATTGTATGGTAATCGCACTGGCTGGGTGTAGTAGGAGTTTGTAAGTTTGAAATTGTATGAATAAAGGTTGAAAGAAGGAAAAGAAATGGGAAATTCAGAAGATTCGATGTGGCAAATAACTCCTGTGCGACACTTTTCATTGGAATGGTGAAAAATGAAACATCGTTCGAAGAAATAGCTACTGCGCGACGTTTCTGACGGCCAAAATAGTCAGCACACGACATGGTTGATTAAACGGTCGTAACTTTGGATTGATTCTGACAGGTGGTTCATAGACTCGTGTACTCACTTAGTTGTGCTCATAGATTTAGATTTACCGAGGGATATTCAGTTATTCCGACAGGTGGGTCCGAACTATTTTGCCCTCCCCACCGGCATCCCCTAAACGGCCGGACAACGAACACAGTTTTCAAATACAAATTTCGATACAATTTTTGATTCAAATATAAACTTCGATACAATTTGATATGATTCAAATACAAACTTCGATATAATTTGACATGATTCAAATGCAACGGGCGGTTGCGTGGAGGCGAGAACACACGAAGGCCATGAAGTCAGACGCACGTACGCTTGTTCCATGCACCACGTCATTCTAGGTCGCCGGATCTTATGGAACGGCTTAGATCAAACCAGCGGGCCGATCCAAACCCCATCTATCCAGCCAATCAGCGCATCACATGCCCACGAGCCAATCAAATTGTAGAATGAGCGCACACGCGGATCGGCGCATCACCTGCGCACGCTCGGATCGACGTGTCTGATCCCAACCGTTCACTCACCAGCGATCAACGGTTCGGAAGCGGGAGGGGTTTCGGATGGGGTTTCCGGGGTTTAGGGTTAGGGATTTCAGGGTTTTCGGGGTTTAGGGTTAGGGTTAGGGCTAGGGTTTCACTGAGCTAGGGTTGAGCATAACTAATTAAAAAATCAAAAAAATATAAAACTTTCGCACATTGTCGTATTATGCAACTAAGTTGCTATAAAAAATATAAAACTTGGATTTCGAGTCGGTCAACGTTTTTTTGTGAGGTTTGACCAAACATTAAAATGAGCCCAAATAATTAAAAAAAAAATCATAAAAATTTGAAACCAGCGCACATTGTCGTATTATGTGACATAGTTACGATATAAAATAATAAACTTGGTCTATGTGTATTTTCATGAGAAAACCTTCACACAAATGACTTACCACGATCGATGTTGCAGAGAGTTCAACTCAAGTGAGAGGGTTTAGAGTTAGGAAAAAAAAATCAATAAAATCGCCAAAGCTTCATTTCAGAGTGACTAAGAAGGATTTGCACTTACTTTTTCATTTTCACATTTTAAACTTGTTTTGGAGACGGTCAAAGTGGGTTTGACCAGACATTCAAATGAGCACAAATAATTCAAAAAAATCCAAAAAATGTAAAACCAGCGCACATTGTCGTATTATGTGACATAGTTACGATATAAAATAATAAACTTGGTCTATATGTATTTTCATGAGAAAACCTTCACACAAATGACTTAGCATGATCGATGTTGCAGAGAGTTCAACTCAAAGTGAGGAGAAGTGGTTTTGGATTTGGAACATGAAATTTTCTAAAACCTCACCAAAGCTTCATTTTGGAGTGACTAAGAAGGATCCAGGCTTAATTTTTTATTTTCATGTTTCAAACTTGTTTAAATATTGGTCAAACTTACACTACTAGGAAACTAGCTATAGGTGAACCACATTCTGTGGCGCATAGTTTTGCATGCGCCACAGAAAATATTTTTTGTGGCGCATAGTTTTGCATGCGCCACAGAAATATGTCTTTCTGTGGCGCATATAGCTAGATGCGCCACAGAAAGCCACATTTTTGTGGCGCATGGGCCACATGCGCCACAGAAATATGTCTTTCTGTGGCGCATATAGCTAGATGCGCCACAGAAAGACACAATTCTGTGGCGCACATCCAACATGCGCCACAGAAATGTATCTTTCTGTGGCGCATCTAGCTAGATGCGCCACAAAAAGGCATATTTCTGTGGCGCATGTGGCCCATGCGCCACAGAATTCTTCAAAACAGATCCCACCCCCCCCTGTGGATCGCCTTTTCAGTTTTGCACGAAGTGAAAGAAAATGATAAAAAATTCAAAAAATAAAATCCTTTTAGATGCAGGTTTTGGGTCTAGTTGTTTGGAAAAATTTAAAATACACATTTTGACTTTTTTTCCAAAAGTAGGTGAAAAAATATTAAAACGGGCATAACTTTTGCATACGACGTCGAAAAAATGCGTTTAATACCTTAAAAAGGGTTTACCCGGTTGGACTTTTTTTAGATTCTCAAAATTCCAAATGAAAAAAAGTTATGGCCAACAGAAGAATTTTTCCAGCAAAATAAAAAAAAATAAAAAAAATAAAAAAGACAATTCTGTGGCGCATGTCTAGCCCATGCGCCACAGAATTGTTGGGCGGGATTCCAAATTTTGAATCCCGCCAGCCCCTTCTCCCTCTCTTTTCTCCTTCTCTCCTCCACTTCTCCTCTCCCCTTCTCCTCCACTTCTCCCTCCACTTCTCCTCTCCCCTTCTCCTCCACTTCTCCCTCCACTTCTCCTCTCCCTTCTCCTCCACATCTTCTCCCCTCCTCCTCTCCTCTCCTCCACATCTTCTCTCCTCCTCCTCCACCTCCACCTCCGGCGACCTCCTCCATCTCCGGCGACCTCCTCCACCACCACCACCCCGGCGACCTCCTCCTCCACCCGGCGACCTCCTCCGCCCCGGCGACCTCCACCACCTCCGGCGACCTCCTCCTCCATCCCGGCGACCTCCGGCGACCTCATCCACCACCCCGGCGACCTCCTCCTCCACCTCCACCTCCGGCGACCTCCACCTCCACCTCCGGCGACATCCTTCTCCTCCTCCACCATTTTCGGCGACCCCCATCCTTGACCCACGGCAACGCGGCCTCCGACTAGCTCCGACAAAATTCCGGCGAAATTCCGGCGGCAAGATCTAGATCCAGATCTGGATCTAGATTTGGCCGCCTTTTTTTTGAAATTCAAAAAAAATCTGTGGCACACGGTAGTGGGATGCGCCACTGAAATATTTCTGTGGCGCACGGTAGTGGGATGCGCCACAAAATCTTGACATTTCTGAGGCGCACCACCGGCGTGCGCCACAGAAATATAATTTAGTGGCGAGAATTCTGTGGCGCATCCCACTTTTTCCAGGATGCGCCATAGAATTCCGAAAAGGTGCGCCACTAATAGGCCTTTCCCTGGTAGTGTTAGGTTTGACAAAAATTGAAATGAGCATAAAAAATTCAAAAAAAATCAGAAAAATGAAAAACCAATGCACATAGTCTTATAATGTCATATACTAACGATTCAAGTTGATAAACAAGGTCTACATACAATCAGACGAAAAATAATGCATCTTGGCTCATATTGCCCAATCTCAAACTCCGTTGCATTCAAATGAGCATAAAAAAATTTAAAAAATGAAAACCAACGCACATAGTCTTATAATGTCATATACTAATGATTCAAGTTGATAAACAAGTCTACATATATTCAGACGAAAATTAATGCATCTTGGCTCATATCGCCCTCCGTCGCATTCAAATGAGTATAAAAAATTCAAAAAATTCAAAAAAAAAAAGAAAAACCAGCGCACATAGTCTTATAATGTCCTATACTAACGATTCAAGTTGATAAACAAGGTCTACATACATTCAGACGAAAAATTAATGCATCTTGGCTCATATCGCCCAATCTCAAACTCCGTCGCATTCAAATAAGCATAAACAAAAAAAAATCAAAAAAATGAAAAACCAACAAACATAGTGTTATAATGTCATATACTAACGATTCAAGTTAATAAACAAGGTCTACATACATTTAGACGCAAATTAATGCATCTTGGCTCATATCGCTCTCCGTCGCATTCAAATGAGCATAAAAAATTCAAAAACAATCAAAAAAATGAAAAACCAACGCACATAGGCTTATAATATCATATACTAACGATTCAAGTTGATAAATAAGGTCTATATACATTCAGACGAAAATTAATGCATGTTGGCTCATATCGCCCAATCTCAAACTCCGTCGCATTCAAATGAGCATAAAAAATTTGAAAAAAAAAAATGAAAAATCAACGTACATAGTCTATATATATGGCATATATGTGTAGGTAAGTTATTTGGCTGATTTAGACAAGGTCGAAAAAAACCTTGCTTAGAAATGAGACCATTTACCCTACCTTTGGAGCTCTTGTTTAGACCATTTTTCATGAATGTGAGTTTACTTCGCAAAAGGGCTCGGATTGATGACCAAGTTAGAACAAACAAGTTCATCACAGTTTGGAAAGCATTGCAACATCCAAATAGCATGTCAATTTTTAAGTTTGGATCAAATTTGAAGTTTGGTTCACATATTTCAATCACTCATCTGGCATGCTATTTGGATCCATCTGGCCCTCATTTTGACACGACTTGCTCAAAACATGTACCATCATCATCCAAACACCATTAAAACATAGTTGTAGCATAGGTCCAACATCATTCAACATAATACAACAAATGTTTCATAAATTCTACTTGGTTCCAACTCAATATACAAAGCGCGTCGGGGCTTCTTTTGGATCCATGTGCTACTTGCCACCACTGTGCTCGTTGTGCTTCTTGTGCTTCTTACCACCATTGTGCTCCTTGTGACCCTTGTGCTCATTGCTTCTTCTCTTCTCCTTTTGGCAGTCCTTTTCAGATTCTGTTCCAACCGGCTGCTGATCATTTTCATCGAAACACTCTCCGAATGCTGGATCTACTGTGTTATCACAATACCTACCGAAATGACCAGACCCACCACACCTTGTGCACTTGCGCTTCCTCGCTCCAAGTCCAGCTCGTAATGGTCCAACTGCCGGCACAACCACATCATTTTGCAGCCTCACATGAAATTTCTCTCTCTCCTTATGCTTAGAAATCATGGTAGCGAGATCTTCATCGTTTGTAACTTTCACCCATTTATTTCCCCCATCGTAGTATTTGAATTCCACTTCATCATGCAAATCCCAAGGATATGGGCTGCAAATTACCTCCCCAAATTGTCTAAAACTCCAATTGCAATCCATTGGCAAAGGATAATCGAAACCTCCCGCGAATTTCTTCTTATTCTGTGTATCCATGAGGTACCGGTCCCTTCTAATATTCACCAAGAAAGCAAACCACAATTCCATCCTAACCCACGAAAAGCAAAGACGAATTCAACACACCAATAGCAAAATCAACTAAAACCATTGGCGCCTCATGTTTAATCGAATGTTCAAATGCACAAGCGAGCTCAAACTTACCACTCGGGAACCCAGTCGTGGAAGCGGCGGGTCTCCGGCCCGACGTTTGCCTCGCCAGCTACTCCGGGGTCACTGCTGCTCGCCATTTCGCCCTGCAGTTAACCCTCTTACTTACTCTGTCTCGCCAGCCCCAGCGCTCCCGCCGGGCGCACGGAAGGAGCCCCCGCAGCGGGTCGAGCAGGTGGCGGGCGCAGTGGCAGAACGAGCGGGACAAGCTGGTGGCGGTGGAGCACGTTGCAGTGGAGCAGTTGGCTATATACGCGGCGGCGCAGGTGGTGACGGCGCAGGTGGTGGCCGTTTGGAAGCAGGGGTGGTGCACGGACAGATTGGGGGTAGGGTTCAGGTCGTTATTTTTGGCGCCGATGCGCGGTCCACCTGTAAGATGCGGACCCACTTCACTAACGCCTACAGACGGAATCCACTTCAGACTGGCCGTTTGGCCTCACCATAGCAGTTGTGACTGAAGTAGTGGCAAAACTGAGCACCATTTGTAACTAGTGGCAACACTGAGTCGTACCAAGACTCTAAAGGCAATCTATTCAATGACCCTATATTTTCTTTGTCGAAATATCTAGAGTCTCTAAGCTTATTGGCAATTTCCATGTTAAAATAGGGCATGACTTGCACAAATCAATTTTCCCATGCATCCCATGTTATTGTAAATATCTTATAACTAATTTATATTACGTGTATTAAAGCTTAAGCTGTTTTGTTAGGCCTCGATGTTCTGTGTCATGAGAAAAAAATCATTGTATGGACCCAAAGTGGCAGGGGCAGGAGACTAAACCCCTTTTCGGAAAATATTTGTACATACATGTGTGTGATGTATGTACAAAGAAAAGTACGAGAGTTGACGGTTCAAAAAAGAGTAACGAAATTACCTCGGATGTATACAGAAACCATAGAACAAGGAAAAGCATGTCCGTGACCTCCCATCTGTGAGAAAGTTTTAAGTCGTGGTAGACAACGAATCTGAAGTAAAAAACTATGGTTGCTCTTCTTATCCTGTTGCGTTGCAGTGAGACTGAGAAACTAATCAGATCCTCGTTGCCAGTTGCGCTCTCACCAGTGGATGCGACAGATGTACGTATATAGTTTCATCACTTATACTGTTGCCACATACTGTCTCCATACAACGTGTGTACATCGACGCAATTAATTACTTTGTACCCATTGAGTTTCGTCTCATTAAAATAAAAATTGTCAATTGTACCCATATACTTTCTCAACAACAAAAAATGTACCTACATACTCGCCATCAGGCCGTTCTTTGGTTGCAGTATCAACTAATGTAAATATGTTTTTTTATTGCGTACCACGTTTATCACGTGGTAACTAATGTAAATATGTTAATGGTTCATCCTGCACCTCAGGGGACAGGGGACGTTGGCTTGGCATAATTCGTCACTCTCGTACTCCATGTCAAGCATGACGTAGAAAAGTTGGTTCGTTAGGTACGCCGTGCATTATTCGTTAGGTAGTTTTTCTTGCTTCACAGGAGGTGTGCAGAAATGCTTTTGGTGAGCGTCAAGATTGAACCGGGGTCGCTTCCCTCTGTCTCTCCTTCCTATCAGACGTTCTAGTCTCTTGTAGCAATGGCACCTATCGTTCTCATCTTTTGCACCAACGTATTTAGTGAGCTGACTCTCACCCCACTAGTAGAAAAACACCCTTTCGGACAGAGCCGAATTTCCATTCATCCCGGTTGACTGATAAACCGGGACCAATGCCAAGCATTGGTCCCGGTTCGAGCTGCCAGGCCCCCGTGAGGCATTCGTCCCGGTTCAGTTGGGGTTATTCGTCCCGGTTCGTGCTACGAACCGGGACCAAAGCTGTCGCGAGGCTTTCGTCCCGGTTCGTAGCACGAACCGGGACGAATGCCCGAGCTTTGGTCCCGGTTCGTGCCACGAACCGGGATGAATGACCCTCCCCTGCCTATATACGTACGTAACCTCCGTCTTCTTCTCTACTCATGTGTTATTTTTTTGCTCGGATTGGTGGGAAGTGGGTGCTAGATTTTTTTTCCTTTGCCACGCACAAGATGTGTTCGATGAAATGTCCGAGCCACACTTAAGTTCACACAAAATGATATCCTCGACCGAGGTTAGCAACTTTATCCTTCTCATCTATAATTGATACAGAAATATTGCATGTGTCGATGTACGGTGGTCATTTCAGTATTCAATATGTTATTCTAATTGTATTTGATAAACTTAATTATATGATATGCAGATGGATGAACGGCAGCGATGGATGTACGGCGACCGACGCAGTTCTGATTTTATTACAGGCCTGCATAAATTTATCCATGTGGCTGAGGCAAACAAATATGATGGTTTTATACCTTGTCCATGTGTGGACTGTCGGAACGTTAAGGAGCACTCTTCGTCGAGAACCATTCAAGGCCACCTGCTTCGGAGAGGTTTCATGCCCAGCTATAATTGTTGGACCAAGCACGGAGAAAGAGGGGTTATGATGGAAGACGATGAAGAAGAAAATGATGATGAGAACTATCGTATGTTCTCTGAAGAATACGGTGATACTGCGATGGAAGACAATGAAGAAGAAGGTGGTGAAGAACAACGGACGCCAGATGAGCATGCTGATGGTCTTGGTCGGGTCATTTCCGATGTACAACGAGAATGCGATACAGAAAAGGAGAAGCTGAAGTTGGAGGCCATGCTAGAGGATCACAAAAAGTTGTTGTACCCAAATTGCGAAGATGGCAGCACAAAGCTCGGTACCACACTGGAATTGCTGAAATGGAAGGCAGAGACTGGTTTATCTGACAAGGGATTTGAAAAGTTACTGAAAATAATGAAGCCGAAGCTTCCAAAGGATAACGAACTGCCCGAGACTACGTACGAAGCAAAGAAGGCTATCTGCCCTCTAGGATTAGATGTGCAGAAGATACATGCATGCATCAATGACTGCATCCTTTACCGCGGTGAGGAGTATGAGAATTTGGATGCATGTCCGGTATGCAATGCACTGCGATACAAGATCAGACAAGATGATCCTGGTGATGTTGAGGGCGATGACGAGCCCGTCAGGAAGAAGATTCCTGCTAAGGTTATGTGGTATGCTCCTATAATACCACGGTTGAAACGTCTGTTCAGAAACAAAGAGCATGCCATGTTGTTGCGATGGCACAAAGAAGAGCGTAAGAAAGACGGGAAGTTGAGACACCCCGCCGATGGGTCTCAATGGAGAAAAATCGAGAGAGAGTTCCCGGACTTTGCAGGTGAAGCAAGGAACTTATGGTTTGGTCTAAGTACAGACGGCATGAATCCTTTTGGGGAGCAGAGCTGCAGTCACAGCACCTGGCCCGTGACTCTATGTATCTACAACCTTCCTCCTTGGTTGTGCATGAAGCGGAAGTTCATTATGATGCCAGTTCTCATCCAAGGCCCGAAGCAACCCGGCAACGACATTGATGTGTACCTAAGGCCATTAGTTGATGAACTTTTGCAGTTGTGGGCCATACCAGGTGTACGTGTGTGGGATGAGCACAAACAGATGGAATTTGACCTACGAGCGTTGCTGTTCGTAACCATCAATGATTGGCCTGCTCTTAGTAACATTTCAGGACAGTCAAACAAGGGATACAACGCATGCACACACTGTTTAGATAAGACTAAAGGTACATATTTGGAAAAATGTAAGAAGGTCGTGTACCTGGGGTGTCGTCAATTTCTTCCAGGCAGTCATCCCGTAAGAAAGAAAGGCAAGCATTTCAATGGTGAGGCATGTCACCGGAAGAAGCCTAAGCTCCCTGATGGTGATGTTATATTTGGTATGGTCAAGGACATAGAAGTAATCTTTGGAAAGGGTCCTGGCGGACATTCTGTTCCGAAAGACGTCGCTACCGGACACGCGCCCATGTGGAAGAAGAAATCTATATTTTGGGAGCTACCCTATTGGAAAGTCCTAGAGGTCCGGTCTTCAATCGACGTGATGCACGTGACAAAGAATATTTGCGTAAACCTGCTAGGCTTCCTTGGCGTGTATGGGAAGACAAAAGATACACCGGAAGCAAGGGAGGACCAACAGCGTATGAAAGACCCAAACAACAAACATACAGATAAAGGGCGTCATTACTTAAGTAGCTACGCTCTTACGAAAGCAGAGAAGGAAATATTTTTTGAGTGCCTGAGCAGTATCAAGGTCCCGGCTGGCTTCTCGTCAAATATAAAGGGAATAATAAATATGGCAGATAAAAAATTCCAAAACCTGAAGTCTCATGATTGCCACGTGATTATGACGCAGTTGCTTCCGATTGCATTGAGGGGGCTTCTATCGGAAAATGTTCGAGTACCCATTGTGAAGTTATGTGCATTTCTCAATGCAATATCTCAGAAGGTAATCGATCCAGAAAGTCTGACAAGGTTACAGAAGGATGTGGCCCAATGTCTTGTTAGTTTTGAGTTGGTGTTCCCCCCATCATTTTTCAATATTATGACGCATCTCCTGGTTCACCTAGTCGACGAGATTGCAATTCTCGGTCCTGTATTTCTACACAATATGTTCCCTTTCGAGAGGTTCATGGGAGTCTTGAAGAAATATGTTCATAACCGTGCTAGGCCAGAAGGAAGCATCTCCAAAGGCTATGGAACAGAGGAGGTCATTGAGTTTTGTGTTGACTTTATTCCTGACATTAAGTCGATTGGTCTTACTGAATCGCGGCATGAGGGGAGACTTAGTGGAAAAGGCACGCTAGGAAAGAAAGCAATGATATGTAGGGACGGGCATTCTTTCACTCAAGCACACTACACAGTTCTACAAAGTTCCACCTTCGTGGCTCCGTATATCGAGGTACACAAGAATAGTGTACGCTCGAAAAACCCAGGGAAGCCTGACTCCTGGATTAAACAAAAACACATGGAGACTTTCGGCAGTTGGTTGCGATTACATCTCATGAATGACACCGATGTTGGAGATCAACTCTACTTATTGGCCGCGTCACCATCTTCGACTGTATTGACTTTCCAAGGGTACGAGATAAATGGGAATACATTTTACACGATTGCCCAAGATAAAAAGAGTACCAACCAAAACAGTGGTGTTCGCTTTGATGCAACAGACGAGAATGGACAAAAGGACACATACTATGGGTACATAGAGGAGATATGGGAACTTGACTATGGGCCTACTTTTAAGGTCCCTTTGTTTCGGTGCAGTTGGGTCAACATGAATGGAGAAGGGGTAAAGGTAGACCAGCTGTACGGAATGACAACAGTGGATCTCAAGAATCTTGCGTACAGAGACGAACCATTCGTCCTAGCCAATGATGTGGCTCAGGTTTTCTATGTGAAGGACATGAGCTCCAGACCGAAAAAAAGAAAAGATAAGGAAAGAAATACAGCACACGATGATCCAAAGCGTCACATAGTTCTTTCAGGAAAAAGAAACATCGTGGGAGTCGAGGACAAGACAGACATGTCAGCAGACTATAATAAGTTCGATGAAATTCCGCCATTCACAGTGAAAACTGACCCAAGAATCCCGTTACATAATGAAGAAACTCCATGGTTACGGCCGAAGAAGCGATCATGATCTAAGTGGGAGTGCAGATCCAACAGCTCACAAGCGCTCTAAAGAAACACACCCTGATCCAACGGCTCACAAGCGCTTGAAAGAAACACACGATCCGTGTGCTTCTTTAGTCCCGGTTGGTAACACGAACCGGGACGAAAGGGTAGGCCTATAGTCCCGGTTGGTGCCTCCAACCGGGACGAAAGACCCTTTGGTCCCGGTTGGTAACACGAACCGGTACTAAAGGCCCTGATCCAACAGCTCACAAGTGCTTGAAAGAAACACACGATCCGTGTGCACACGATCCAACAGCTCACAAGCACTCGAAAGAAACACAACTCTGATCCAACGGCTCACAAGCGCTCGAAGGAAACACACGATCCGTGTGCTTCTTCCACCGCTTCCCGCCTTCGTCTTCACGCAATTTCTCACTATATATATGTAGGCTTGGCCGCCATTGCCATATCACATCTAAACTCACATCTGCAACCTCATCACTCTTCCATTGTAACAAAATTTTGACTTAGGTGTTTTTGACTAAGGTGTTCTCGGGGACGATGTCCATGTTGGACCAGAGGGGCGATGTGCGGGACTGGGCTCCACCGGGCTGGCACTGGGAGGTGCTACCTTCCGGGACACGCAGCTTGGTGAGGAATACGGGTGACATCGTCGACCCGGATCTTCTGTGGTGGCCGTCGCGTGGGCCACGCTCGGTGCAGAGGGAGCCGGCCCCCGAGGAGGAGGTACGTCGCCGTATCAGGGAGGAGGATGAGCATGTCCGTCGCTACATGTATCTATTGGATAGGCAGTATGATAGTAGGTGGTCGTTTCTTCAGAGGGTTCCTTCTCATGTGAGCTATGACCCTGTGAGGGTTCCTTCTCTTTGGATTCGCAGTGCCGGCGGCTCAGCACCCCGCGGCTCAGGAACCGGTCGAAGTTAGTTTCAGAGTCTGTGATCGCCATTGCAGTTCTCTTGCCTGATGAAGATTGTCCATGGCTACGGCGTAATCAGAAGAAAGGGACACACACGAAGAAACAAGTGAACACTAGATAGGGATGTTGTTGGTGATGTGTAATAATTAATGTATTGAACCTTTTATCAAATGCACACGGTTTCCCCGTCATACAGCCCAACGGTGGCTCGTGAGTGCCTGCATATCAAATGCACCGTTGGGCTGTATGACGGGAATCCGAATGATTTGCATATAGGGTCATGTGGCTGATCCAACACTGGTTTTGTCCATCCGGAAGCTTGCGCATCCGTCTCGCGTCGTCGTGAGCAGCAAATCGACCTTCGATCCAAACAGCCCCAAGACTTCTCTGATGATCTAACGACCGTCCCAAAAAGTGTTGGGAATGTTGTAGATCATCAGAGAGCCTTGGAGCTGCTTGGATCCGACCGAGGGGCATGGCTAAATCCAACCATTGGGTTCGGTGGCAAAGATAGACGCTCGTTGAACTGAAGGATTCCTAGATATAGAACAAAACACACGGTTTCACCTGCATACAGCCCAACAGTGGCTCGTGAGTGCCTGCATATAAAATGCACTGTTGGACGTATGCAGGCGAATCCGAATGATTTGTATTCGGTCTTTGCCTTCCGGACTAGTTTGACTAGCTTCTTCTCCGCTGTTGCCGTACTCTTGTTCTTCATCTCCTCCTCGATCATGTTTGGTATTTATAGCTAAAAGATCAGGGCAACTCTTCATCTTTAGTCCCGGTTGGTAGATTGAACCGGGACTAAAGGAGCGTTGGTAACACGAACCGGGACCAAAGGCCCTGATCCAACAGCTCACAAGCGCTCGAAGGAAACACACGATCCGTGTGCTTCTGATCCAACGGCTCACAAGCGCTCTAAAGAAACACACCCCTGATCCAACGGCTCACAAGCGCTTGAAAGAAACACACGATCCGTGTGCTTCTTTAGTCCCGGTTGGTAACACGAACCGGGACCAAAGGCCCTGATCCAACAGCTCACAAGCGCTCGAAGGAAACACACGATCCGTGTGCTTCTGATCCAACGGCTCACAAGCGCTCTAAAGAAACACACCCCTGATCCAACGGCTCACAAGCGCTTGAAAGAAACACACGATCCGTGTGCTTCTTTAGTCCCGGTTGGTAACACGAACCGGGACCAAAGGCCCTGATCCAACAGCTCACAAGCGCTCGAAGGAACCACACGATCCGTGTGCTTCTGATCCAACGGCTCACAAGCGCTCGAAAGAAACACACGATCCGTGTGCTTCTTCCACCGCTTTCCGCCTTCGTCTTCCCGCAATTTCTCACTATATATATCACATCTAAACTCATATCTGCAACCTCATCACTCTTCCATGGCTTCCACCGTACTAACCTACCGTCAGGCGGAGGAGCTTTCCGCCTCGAACTACCCCTGCCCGCCCGGCTACCGCGTCCCCGCCGGCTGGAGGCTGAGCGCCGGAGGCGTGCCGGTCCCTCCTGTCCCTCAAGGTGTGGCGCGCCGGGCGGCCATCACGAACCACTACTACCTCGAGCTCACACCGGAGCAGCGGATGGATCCGGGCTGGCATCCCGACTACCGCCCGACTTGGGAAGCCTTCTTCATCAATCGGCGTGAGAGGGCGCTCGCCAGGTACGAGGGGAATGGCCCTCCTCCTTCGGACTTCAACGAGGCCGGCCGTCAGCTGTGGTGGGCTGGCCGGACTCTCCAGGGCGTTATGAACTACATCATGGCTGGCGATAACCCCCGCCTACGCTACCCTAACATGCAGTCCGGGGGTGCTCACCCGTCGAGGTTCGAGCCACGAGCGCCGTATGAGTACGATGACAGCGACGACGACGATGACGGCGACTACGAGTACGAGTATTATAGGCCTAGGCAGGAGTATGACTAAGATTGTTAGGACAACTGATCCACTGTTGTCATTCTGTACCGTATCAAATACACCGTCGAAGTTAGTTTCAGAGTATGTGATCACCATTCCAGTTCTCTTTTATGTGATCCACTGTTGTCATTCTGTACCGTATCCGGTCGATTACCTGAAGGATCCACTGTTGCCATTATGTACTGTTTAGTGAGATATGAATTAAATCAATAGATATGAATTAATTCAATATATATAAATTAATTCAATAGATATAAATTAATAAATAGATAGATTACATTTTTATCAACAATTTGATATTTTAATTTCATTTTTCTGATAAACATATGAAAATATATTGAATTTATAAAATTAATTAATGACTTAATGGAGTTCAAATTCCAAATTTTGTAATTAAATGAATTCACCTATAATCTCAAAAAAAATGAATTGGTCATAAATAGATAGATTACATTTTTATCAACAATTTGATATTTTAATTTCATTTTTCTGACAAACATATGAAAATATATTGAATTTATCAGTTTACATTCCAAAAAATTTACTTAAATGAAAATGTTTTTGAATTATTTATTCAAATTTAAACACTTTTCATGTTGAAAGTCTTTTCAAATTCAAAACCATTTGAAATTCATATTCAAACACCTTAATAAGAATAAAAAAGGCGGGAACAACATTCAGAACTGAAAAGTTTGAAAAAAAATTGAAAAAGGACTCATTGGTCCCGGTTTATAAGAAGAACCGGGACGAAAGGTCCCGGTTCGCGCCAGGGCATTAAATTTTCAGGGCATTGGTCCCGGTTCATGCCACGAACCGGGACGAATGAGGCTTTCGTCCCGGTTGGTGGCATCAACCGGGACGGATGAGTCCTGCTACATAACTTGCGCGCCCTTCTCCTTCCCCAATCTATCGCAAAATCGACTAAGGACCAGCGCGGCGCAATAGAGATCGACGCCGTCAGGCTGCCGAAATTTGCCGCACCGCTCGCCTCGTCCGCTCCTCCGGCGCCCGCTCCGCGCCGCCCGCTCCTCCGGCCGCTCCTCCGCCGGCCTCTACGCACGCCTCCTCTGCCACGCGCGCGACCTCTCCCGCCGGCCGCTCGCCGTCGTCCGCTCCTCCTGCGCCCGCTCCGTGCCGCCCTCCGACACCCGCTCCTCCGTGCCACCTCTCCGCCGTCCGAGCTCCTCCGCCGTCGAAGCTCCTCTGTTCCAGCCCGTCCGCTGCTCTAGCCGAGGAGGAGCCCGTGCCCCTGGCCTGCTGCGCCTCCACTCCAACGCAAGGTGAGCATCCACTCCTAATTAGGGTTAGCAGTTAATTAAAATTGTTTAGTTAGTGCATTAGTAATTTTAGTTAGTTAGTTTTAGATTTAGATTTAGTTAGTTAGTTTTAAAAATTGCTTTAGTTAGTTAGTTTTAGATTGTGTTAGTTAGTTAGTTTTAGATTTAGATTTAGTTAGTTAGTTTTAAATTTAGAACTAACTAGCTAAAGCAATTTTTAAAAAACTGGCCTTCTAAATTTAGATCTAAAACTAACTAACTAAAACAAGTCACTTAGTTAGTTTTAATTTTTTTTAGCAAAGCAATGTTATTTGATGATTGTGTTAGTTTTAAAACTAACTAAAAATCTAAATCTAAAACAAACAAGTCACTTAGTTAGTTTTAGATTTAGTTAGTTAGTTTTAAAAATTATTAATTAGTGTAGTAAATTTAGAAGAGTTAGCAAATTTAGCAAAGTTAATTTTTTTAACAAAGTTTGAAAATTTAGCAAAGCAATGTTATTTGATGATTGTGTTAGCAAAGTTAGAAATTTAGTGTTAGGAATTTAGTGTTAGGAAATTTAGTGTTAGGAATTTAGTGTTAGGAAATTTAGTGTTAGAAATGTTATTAGAAAAATTTGCAATTGATTTGTGATATGTGACAGCGGTTAGTGTATGGTTATTTTCAATAGCATATGTGACAGTCTACATTATTATTTGCAATTGATCTGTGATATGTGACAGCGGTTAGTGTATATAAAGTATCCGATGATAATTGCAAAATTGATCTGTGATGATTTTTATTTAGTGGATCATCCTCGCATATGTAATATTTAGCTAGTGCAAATTTCAGTGATGTAGCGATGTTGATTTTTATTTAGTGATGTAAATTGAAGTCAAAACTCGACAAACCACGAATGTGCTAAGTGTTTCATTTTTGTGAGGAGTGATTTACCGCGACATTTTTCTAATAAGTGCCGACGATGAGCATAAATCACACATGTTCATAAAAATGTATCACCATGACGACGCTTAGAAACAACAGGCGCAGCAACGCGCGCCTTTCCTTGTAGTACCATTCTATCCCTACAAGTTTTCTGAACGACACGGCAGAGACGGCTCCGAAAATAACTTTCGTATTTTGCAGAAACTATGGAACCACACGGCAGAGATGAAATTGAGGAAAATATCCTCGAGGATATAATCTGCGGCGATGATGAAACAAGTCACTTTCTGAACGACTCCGGTGAGGGGGATGAGTCTCTCAACGCCTGGAAAGAGGCCGAACTCGGCATCTCCGATGAGGGAGAAGCCGACAAGGCAGAAGCCGGCGGCTCCGGTGCAACATTGATTATTACAAACTCCGACGAGGTGCATATATATATTTATATTAATTAATTAGCCTCTGTTGTCCATATACACATATTAACAGTCTTTCTTCTTTTAGCCATCCGGATCGAGCAATCCTCTGTGAGGACGAAACGAGGCCCAACCAAAAGTTGCAGGACAATGTCCGCTACAGGATCGAAGAAGTCGGTGCAGACGGCGAACCCATTGCTCCAATTGATGTTAGACAAAAATTTGTGAAGCAATGCGGTGTTATTGTTAGGGACTACGTCCCGATCACCATCCGAGAATGGAATAAGCCAAGGGATCCTAAAGTTAGCTATATCGGCCCCGAAGGCAAAAGACGCCTTTTTCAAAAGGTCATGGTTAATTTCACATTGCCGTTGCCAGAGGTGGATCCAGAGGAGGGGGAGCCAGATGAGGAGGAGATGGATGCCCGAAAAAAAGCTCTAGTAGATAAAGTCAAGGCGTGGGCTCTTAAGAAGATGGCCGAGCTATTCAACAAATTTAAGAACAGATTGTACACCGACTTCATCTTGAAAGATAAAACTCCGGATTTCGATCGCGGGTATGAGAAGATAAGAGACTACTGGGAAGATTTTGTGAATTACAAGAAATCAGAGGAAGCTCAGTTAAAGTCTGCAGTAAACAAGGCAAATGCTGCTAAAAGAAGTACCACCATACTATGGGGGCTGCTGGCTACGCCTGTTCCATGCCTAAGTGGGACAAACTTGAGGCCGACCTGCTGGCTAAAGGGATCGTTCCAGAGCCTATAAAAGAAGGATGGACCGAACGGACAAGAAATTGGTTTTACGGGCATGGGGGCACATTGGACGCAGAAGGAAAGTGCATATATACCAGAAGACACAAGGATAATCCCCTACTACCCATCGAAGAAATTAGGAAAGCATACAAGGATGTTGAAGAGGGACGGTTCCGTCCCGATAGAGACGATGACGAGCTTTCACGCGCCATTGGGAATAAAGAACATGAGGGACGAACACGAGGCACCAAAGGCTCCAAGCCGTGGAAACATGGGTTTCCCGAGGAAAGGAAAATATTTCCCGATAAAAGTCATCAGAGGAGAAAGGAAAGGGAGGCAAGGGAAGCAATCGCTGCTGCAGACCGGCTGCGTAATATAGAAGAAACAATTAAGCGGCAGCAGGATCAAATGAAGCGGCAGCAGGATCAAATTAACGAACTTAGCCAGCAAGGCACTGCCGGCCTATCTCAGCAGCACGTTGTAGAAGCTGCAGTCGATGCTACCGACCCATCATATCGGAAAAGCAGCGTGGCTTCGAGCATGGTCCCGGCACGTGATGATGATGCACTGACGACGGATGCTCTTCGTCGCTACCCAGTGGATGATATCACGGAGAGCACACCTTGTGAGCTACATGTGAAAGTGTTCAACATAACCATGAAGGTGGCGGTCGGCTATGCCGTACCAATTGGACCTACACCAACTTTCCATTGCTCCCCGGTTCCTCATGGCTACGCTGTTGTCGGGGTGGATGACGTTAGTAAAGGATTTGAGGAGCTGAAGCTGGAACACCCTGCAGGTGAAGATGGGGAGGTGGTTGAACTTGGAGAAGCCAAGAAAGGGACTATTCTATGGCCAAAGGAATTCATCGTGCTTCCAAACTGGCTGCCTCCGCCGCCTCACCACTCTCCACCGCCTCACCACTCTCCACCGCCGCCGCGTCACCACTCTCCACCGCCTCAGGCGCCGTCTCCGCCGCCTCACCACTCTCCACCGCCGCCGCCTCAGGCGCCGTCTCCGCCGCCTCACCACTCTCCACCGCCGCCGCCTCAGGCGCCGTCTCCGCCGCCTCACCAGTCTCCAGAGCAGCCGTCTTTGCCGCCGCGTCAGTCGTCTCCGCCGCCGCGTAAGTCTTCTCCGGCGCCACATGTGGGTACTCTAGGGTTTGATAAAAACCGATCACCGAAACGTTCAAGGTCACCCCTCCCAAAAGTACCTCATAAGAATCTTGCCAAGAGACCTTATGACTATACGGTGGAGGAAAATAAGGCGATCGCAAAAGGGGAAACGGATAAGTGGTTTGCTAACTTGAAGGCAAAGAAGGCGAAAGCAACAGAGTTCCCCGACACCCAGAAGAACATGCCGCTGTCGTGAAAATGCTGAAAAATCTAGCCCAACCCCCGCCAAAGCTGACACCAGACTATGACCGCTCTATTCTCAAGTCGGTTCGGGCAAATAAACAGCGGTCGAAGAGTATTAGTGCAAGCCGGAAGACAGTTCCCCAGCTAGGAGAACAGCAAAAACAATCGTGCCCCCCGCTCAAAGTGTTTTCCGATACCAAGGTGGGGTCGAGCAAACCTGCGGCACGGGCAAAAACAATCGATCCTGAGTTTGTTGCAATGTACGGAGAAGCAGCCGCTGCTCACGGCTTGTCTATTGCTCAGTACTTAGACCAATTACAATTCCACGAAGAAATAGTTCCAAAATACCAATACCGGCACGGGCATCCTCTCGTCAAATCTCATGTCAAAGATCTACCAACAAAAATGCGAAGATTGCATAGTTGGTACATGGCAGCCTCAAAGAAAGGGGAAAATTGGATCTACGTGGGATATAAGAACGAGCATTACGGGCATGGAGATGACCACGTAATGATTGAATTTTGTGAATTATTTCAGTTATACCAACAAGAAGCCCTTGACAAAGCTATCATCAGCTCCTATTGTCTGTAAGTATTATTTCTGTAGTTAAGTCTCTACCTAGCTCACCTCGTTCATTGCATTTATAATTATCTTACTTATCACTATATTAATTATGCAGAATGAAGATTCTCGAATGCAAAAGAGGACAAATCTATGATATTGGGTTCGTTGATCCAAATACCGTTCATGAAAAAAGTCTCCTTGATTTTTATGACCAAACCGAGAATAACTTGGTAAATGCGTTACGGTTCAACGAAGTCAAAAGAGAAATATTATTTCCTTACAACTTCAAGTAAGTGTTACTGTCTTCTACATATTTTATTTCGCTTAATTTCTCGATGTTAAGTGTATAATTGATGACTTATGCGTGCACAGCTTCCACTTTATTCTGCTAATCATTATGCCTGACAAAGGAGTAGTACAATTCATGGACTCCTTACATAAACCCCTTGAGAAGTGGGCGGACATGCAGGAATGCCTCCAGAGGTAATTTCAATCATTATGGCATTATCGGCAACTTTCCGTTCATTTACTGATAGCAAGTAATTAATATATAACTCCTTTATTCATTTTCTTTGCCGGGCAGGGCTTGGAAACGATTCACCGCCAGGCCTAGGGGTGAATGGGCGAAGGAGCTTACATTTAAACCAATAAATGTAAGTAGTACTATCTAGATCCGCGCATCTCTTTGATTCTAGTTCAATACCATTACCATTTTTTGATCGAACTCTGTTCCCGTAAAGTGCTTGAGCCAGGGAAGCGGGAATCATTTATGTGGATACTACGTCTGCGAGTTCATTCGTCAGACGTGCTGTGAGAAGGGCAGAAAATTAGAACAACTTCAAGTGCGTATGCAATATTCATAATCTTAGTTTATTGCCATCAATTCTGTTTACTTTCATTCATATATATTGACCCTTTTTTAATTAGATCGAACGGTTGCGGGATGGCCTTCTACCACACGATCGCATACGAGCAATTCAAGAGGAATTTGCCGGATTCTTACTTGCAGAGGTCCTAGATCCGAAAGGAGAATTCTACTGTAAGGTTGAAATTAAATAGGGAGAGTGTAAAAGAGATGTATATATGTAGGACGACGAATGAGATGTGTGTAATATATATATTCGTGGCGATGATGTGTAATAGTGGTTCCTCTTATTTAACTAGTAGTGCCATTTTTGTAGTTCTAAGAAATATTTAATTTAAGTTTTTTAAACATGCATGCATTTTTCATAATTAAATAGGTCTTATTTTTCTGAACATTTTGGTATTTTATTCATATTTTTATGAATTATAGAATAAGCATTATTTATTTTATAAATTTAAACAATTTTCTGAAATTTTTGGAAAAAGTAAAATCTGACGGGACAATAGTCCCGGTTCGTATTACGAACCGGGACGAAAGGGCTTTCGTCCCGGTTCGTAATACGAACCGGGACGAAAGCCTCCGCCCCTGCTGCCTGTGGCCGGGCCACGTGCCCCCCCCCCCCATTCGTCCCGGTTGGTGTCCCAACCGGGACGAGCATTCGTCCCGATTGATTCGTCCCGGTTGGGGAACCGGGACCAATGGCCCAAACCAACCGGGACAAAAGGCTATTTTTCTACTAGTGCCCCCTACAACCTGGAACGTTTGATAAGAAGGATAGGTGCTTGCTACTTATGAGTGTAGTTCTTGTGATGTGCAACAACAGTATATATGATACTCACTCGCACTAGTAGAAAAATAGCCTTTTGTCCCGGTTGGTTTGGGCCATTGGTCCCGGTTCCCCAACCACATGGACAAGGTATAAAACCATCATATTTGTTTGCCTCAGCCACATGGATAAATTTATGCAGGCCTGTAATAAAATCAGAACTGCGTCGGTCGCCGTACATCCATCGCTGCCGTTCATCCATCTGCATATCATATAATTAAGTTTATCAAATACAATTAGAATAACATATTGAATACTGAAATGACCACCGTACATCGACACATGCAATATTTCTGTATCAATTATAGATGAGAAGGATAAAGTTGCTAACCTCGGTCGAGGATATCATTTTGTGTGAACTTAAGTGTGGCTCGGGCATTTCATCGAACACATCTTGTGCGTGGCAAAGGAAAAAAAATCTAGCACCCACTTCCCACCAATCCGAGCAAAAAATAACACAGTAGAGAAGACGGAGGTTACGTACGTATATAGGCAGGGGAGGGGCATTCATCCCGGTTCGTGGCACGAACCGGGACCAAAGCTCGGGCATTCGTCCCGGTTCGTGCTACGAACCGGGACGAAAGCCTCGCGACAGCTTTGGTCCCGGTTCGTAGCACGAACCGGGACGAATAACCCCAACTGAACCGGGACGAATGCCTCACGGGGGCCTGGCAGCTCGAACCGGGACCAATTCTTGGCATTGGTCCCGGTTTATCAGTCAACCGGGATGAATGCAAATTCGGCTATGTCCGAAAGGGTGTTTTTCTACTAGTGTCGTAAAGGCTCTCACCAATTCTCTGTACTCTTTTTTTTCGAAACAAAGGCAAAAGCTTTGCCTTATATATTGATATAGAAGGAGTAAATATCGGAGGCCTAGGCCAAAAATAAAAAACAAGATACAAAACCGGCCGGAGCAAATCTCAACCGGTCAACACTTGTAAAAACTCGGCCCTCGCCATGGTCCAGAACATGCTGGACAGGGCATCAAGGCGAAGGCCTCTACTCTCCTTAAGGCGTGATCTCCACACCCCTGGCCCAGCAAGGCCAAGAAGGGCGTCGTCCATGGCGGCAAGGCCCGGTATGTTGAGCTTGAACAGGAGGTTGAGAGCCGCTAGAGACGAGTCAGACATCGGCGTCTTGAGACTGCTCGCAAATTCCTTACGAGCCTGCACCAGAGGGACATCCTCAGCAATTTGGAGTCCCATCTTCTTGTGCAGCATGTGGATAGCTTTACCCATCATCGGCATCTTCGGTTTGGCTCCCAGCCGCGCACTGCAGCGGGTTTCAGGCGTCGACTTCTCAACACGGGCCGAAGCCGGTGTGCGAGTAGCAGGGCAAGGAAGCAGGGGCGCAGCCGGCCTGACGAAGAGGTCATGGACCGAACCCAGCAACAGGACCACGACATCACCGTCCGGGCTCACCCCCTTCTCACAAGCATCAACGATGGAGCACCCCCCCCCCACCTCTGCCAATGACCGGCGAGGAGGCCAGGAGGTCACCCAACAGGGAGGCTTCAGCGTCTTCTTTGAGATCGGCATCTCGCAACGGCTCCGAACTATCCATGATGATATCGAAAACGACAGCGTTGACGTCATCAGCGAATGGGTGCACCGACGCCATGCCGGAATTGATGGATTGATGCAGCTCCCCAACTAGACCTGGAGCGGCGGCAATTTCTTCTAGATTGGAGCCGCTCAACAGCGATTCACATGGCACCGTGATCTCATGGCAGGGTCCAGCCCCGTCGTTCAGTTTCATCTCCGCCTTTTGGCTTCCCGCTTCATCAACCAGGATAACCTCTTCGCCGCGTAGAGAAGGAAGTTCCCCCTCTGCCATCTGGTGTGCCGCTTCATCCAGCGGCGTAACCTCGTCACCGCGCAAAGACAAGGTCCTCGCCCCGCTGCCAGGCAGCAGGACATCGCTGAGCGCCTCTGCCCGAGAGGAGATGCCGCGCGCACGCTCGATCCAGTCGTGCACAGCCGTCGACGCGACGAGGATGGGAGCGATGATGTCAGCCACAAGCTCCTTGAGCTCGGCTCGGAGAGAGGCCGCCAGGTCAGAGATGATGGCACGCATCTCGTCGACATCGACGCAAGCGCAAGGACGAACGGGCAGAGGCTGATGAAGCACTGGACAGCAGGCATGCTCCAAGGGCGGCGGCGAGGGGGCGGGGGACCTTGACGGAGCAGGCTCGAGGACGCCGCACGGAGCGGCAGTGACAGCAGCCCACGAAAGTGCTCCCGGCGTGAGGGGGGAGGACGCCGGCTGTCGAGGAGGAGGATGGTGAGCAGGCCCGAGACGAGCTGACTTGGAGGCGCGCCGCAGCGGGCAATCTCTCTCCTTGTGACCGGAGAGATTGCAAGAGAGGCACCGGATCCGATCCCTGCAGGCGGAGGAGCGGTGGTGGTGAATGGGGGCGAGGCAGCGAGCACACATCCCCGCTGTCGTGGTGGTGCACGGACAGATGCCATAGATAGGCTAAAGATGGGGCCGATCGACGCTGGAGGTACCGGGGAGGGATAGCGCGTATGGACACGCACACGGAAATACACGAACACCCACGGTTTTACCCAGGTTCAGGGCCCTCGTGAGGAGGTAAAGCCCCTACTCCTGCTTGTCTGTTTATATGGTGGATCACACTCGATCTGTATATGCAAAGCTATGAACTAAGGCTAAGGTGTATCACCCGGGCTCTCTACCGAGTCTTGCAGTGGCTCTGGTCTAGAGTATTGTCGCGTGAGGCAAAGTGTCGTCTGATGCGTCTGGGATCGTCCCCGTAAGAGGAGCCCCTGGTGCTCCTTATATAATGGAACCCAGGGCACAAGTTAGGGCTGACGTAGATACTGGCGTAGCCAGCACTGTGGCCATGACCGGCCGGTGTCATCCTCTGACTGCTTCCATCACCCCTACGTGGCATGTCCAATCTATCAACTCCAGGTGCACTGCTCCCCGTACCGCTTCGGTCAGCAGCATGGAGACCTGACTCCCCATACCGTGACCTCCGAGTCAAGGGTTAGGCAGCGCGTCCCATCGTGCCAGTGGCAGGACTCCTGCCCCGTGATTGTAGGGACAAGACGTGAGCCTTGACCGCCCACCGGGATAGAACTTCATCTCCTCTTATCTGGCATGGGCATGCCAGATACTTCTTAACTCGGTTTTACATTCCCTGCACATAAGAAGAACAAAGGATAGGATCCGACATATAATCTGCATGATCCGACATCCGGGTATGTCGGTTAGCTTTGACCCGGTCTACTCCGGGTATGCCGGTATGGTATGTCGGTTAGCGTCGACCCGGTCAACTCCGGGTCTGTGCATATCTCATCATCTTGACCCTATCCGGGGGTTGCCCCCCGACATTAGTCCCCGAAGCTGGCGCGGTCCTGCAGCCTCGGATGGAGGGCCACGACAGGTTTACCCGACAGCCAGTATTTTTAACTGATCACCGACATAACATATGCCGGCTAACCTTAGATGTCGGAAAGCAAATTGCATCCCAACTTGATATCCGACTTTATATCAATATTGCTCCGACATATGGAAGAACCCCTTGGCTCCTCCGAGTCATCGGTTCCCCTACGTGGCAGAGCATCTCTGCTTGACGTGACACTGGCACGCGTGCCACATGCGTCACGCCGGTCACCTTGGTCTCTGCGCTCTCGCAGGCACTCAAGTGCATGCTTTGACTGCACAGCCCGCACGTCGCCTCGGGTCCTGCCCGATCAGGTGCGCCGCACCGAGCTACTGGCTCCCTGTGGCCCAACGTGTGGCAGAGATCGTGGGGCAGTTATTCTTCGGTGGTTGCGGTGATCGTGCGCAGCAAATCCCGCGCCCACGATCTCCCCCCTCCGCATTCATCCTCTTTCTCCTTCGCCCTCTTCCTTCTCCAGCGCACAGTGCACGCCGCGCCGCCGCCGCACGGGCCCGCGCACACCGACGTGAAGGGGTCGCAGCATAGAAAACAAAAAAAAATTCCTACGCGGCAAGCAGAATAAACCCCAAGGATCTAGATCTACTAGATGAAGATAGCGAAGGTGAGATCCAATCTCTTACCCTTGAAGATCAACAAACGCGTTTTGTCGGTGCAGGGGTTGGCTAGTCGATCCCCGCAACTAGACTCGTCTAGTCGTGAGGAGATGTATTATCCTCGAGATCCAATCCGGTGAAGTGCAGCAACGGGCAGCACCTCCGCGGCGTCCACACGTACGGCTCGATGAAGACGTCAACTCCTTGATCCCGCAAGCGAGAGGACGTGGCCTTGATGATCTCAGCAGCACGACGGTAGTGCTGGTGTCGATGACGATCTCCACGAGAAGGGCTTCGCCAAGCCAAGCAAGAGGAGAGAGAGAGGAGGTGGCGCAGCACCGTAGGGTTAGGGAGGTGCGGCAGCTCTAGATGGAGGTGAGGCGGCGGCAGCCCTCCGGGGAGAGAGGGGTGCGGCTAGGGTTTAGGGTGGAGGAGGTGGTGCGGCTGGGGTGGCTCCCTTGGGTGTGCCGCACCCCTCCCCTCCCCCCTTTTTATAGGTGTCCGGGCTAGGGTTAGGGCAGGGGCCGGCCGGCCCCCTTGCTTGCCCCCCAAGTTGGAGTCCAACTAGGACTCCTCCTTGGGCCCCTTTCCTAAAGGGGTGGAGCCGGCCCCTAGTCCAACTAGGACTCGGCCAGCCCCCCTTTTCTTGCCTTGGCCGGTTTGGCCCATGTGGGCCTAGGTGGTGCGGCACACCAAGGTGGTGGCTGCACCCCTTTGGTCCATGTGGGCCCCCATACAATATGTTGGTCCCACTTCTAGATCCTTCTAGAACATTCCGGAACCTTTCGGTACCCTGCAAATAATTTCCGGAACTTTTCCGAAACCTCCGGAAACCACTTTCCATATATGAATCTTATTCTCCGGACTCCTCCGGAACCTCTCGTGACGTCCAGGATCCCATCCGAGACTCCGAATCACCATTCATTCGTTTCATCATTTAATTCATCGCAAAACCTAATTTCATCGGAACGTTAAGTGTGTGACCCTACGGGTTCGAGAATGCATAGACATGATCATATCAATAATTAATAGCGGGACTGGGATGCCCATATTAATTCCTATACACTCAACGAAAACCTTTTCTCGATTGAACCACGATGCCGGAGATTCAATTAATCTCATATACGATTCCCTTTGTCTCACGATATTTTACTTGCCCGAGATATAATCGTTGACATCCCCATGTCTAGTTTAATCTCGTTACCGGCAAGTTCTCTTTACTCGTCCATAATATAGGATCCTCATGATTACCACCTAATCACATGTCTGCAGACTTTTGATGCTATATTACCGAGAAGGCCTGGAGATATCTTCTCCGTCACATGGAGGGACAAATCCCACTCTCGATTCATATCACCCAACAACCCACCATCGGAGATACCTGAAAGCCACCTTTATAATCACCCAGTTACGAAGTGACGTTTGATGTCCACAAAGCATTCCTCCAGTGAACGGGAGTGATATAATCTCATGGTCTAAGGAAACTATATTTGGCATATTAAAAGTGTTGACAACAAAACTTTTGTGACACGATTAATTGCAACTCTTTATTGTTTGGGTCATGTCCATCACACCATTACTCCTAATGATATGACTCCGTTATCAAGTGACTATTACAAGTCCATAGTTAGGAAACTCTAACTATCTCTTGATCAACGAACTAGTCTTGTAGAGGCTCACTAGGGACTCTGGTGTTTATATTCAACACATGTATTATGTTTCCATTTAATACAGTTATAGCATGGATAATAAACTATTATCATAAACGTGAATATGCTTAATAAACCATTTTATTATTGCCTCTAGGGCATATTCCCAACAGTCTCCCACTTGCACTAGAGTCAATAATTTAGTTTACATTTCCTCGATCCAACACCCATGGAGTCTCACTCATGAAGTCTTAGTCTGATCATGTTTGCTTGTGGAAGAGGTTCTGTCCGTGCTCTGTACTTTACAACTCTTTATGTCCTTTGCAAAAATTTGTAACTGTCACCTATTTTGACATTACTTTATCATCTCATGATAAACTTCCTATCATCCCATGATAAAACTCGTTATCATATAACGTATATAATATGTTTGGTTATAGAGTGAGATATTCATATCAATTTATGCTATATGATGTATGATCAATCAAATGGACTTTCTCATAACATATGCATCCGAACTCACTCGATCTTGAAACAACTTTCTCAAACCAAAATATTATATCTTATTTTAATCCTTGAATTAATCATATACTCCTATATGTTGTAGACTTAACAAATCGACAGTGAAACTTGTCACTTCGATATTTCCGATCATGCTTTCGCTGTGCTACTCCGATATTAAGAGATCTCCAATTTAGTTTGGCTTTATGACTTCAATCAAGTCTACCATATTCTAAATTCATCTCAATTCCATGAAAAATGACTCCTCATTTAACATGTTCTTACAATTAAGAACTTGGGTCACATATCGTCAAAATACAAACACATGGTTCTTATATGTTGAAACCTATGAACAATTCATAGTGAATTCCAACATATCCTCCAACCATCAATTTTGTACTGAGTTCTCAACTCAATGTTTCACCTATATGTTACAATGAGATGAACCGTTCTTCTCTTGTTTTATTTTTGAACTCCTTCAAAAAATATTTAGGTTAAACATCTGACTTTAATGTTTATCAAACTTATCTATCCTCCATAGATACATTCATCTACATGAATATTTGACGTTTAAACTAACTTCATAAGTTATGCATTGGTCCATGACTACATTTACAATATTTATGAAATCTCCATTTCATTCAAACATGATGTTGTAAACTCCCACTCAAATATACACCATACACATATTAAATTGCGAAACCACTATGGCTCCCACTCAGAAATATGTTATCTTTATATTTGACCATGATTAACTAGTTCCCACTCAAACATATGTCACACATATTTTTGATTATGGAAATTAGTTTCTGCTCTAACTTAATATATGTCTCTACATATGTTAATTAGATCCCACTCAGTTTCTTATGCACTTTCTCGACACTTTGGACTCCTCCAAAAATTCTTAACTCTTAAGTTTCGAGAACTCATATACGAAACGCCAGCACCTTGCCAGCTCTAAGTTTTATTTATTCCACACAAACTCTTTGCAAAATAAATATGTGAAACATTCTTTTCACAAAATCAAGTAACAATTACTTTGTGATTTAAACTTAATATCGAATGACTTTTAGTCACTTTCGTATTTTAAAGTTTCTATTTCTTCTTTTGTAGTTTTGCAGGTATGTCTTGTTTCTCAAACATGACAAGTAAATCATGAATATTATTTTGCAACTTTTGACAAATTTCATATTCTTGAATCCCACTGCTCTTTAGACAAGCTAAACCAACATAGCACTTTACATATGTGCCACTTGATACATAAACATGCAAGGTTTAAGCTTTCTAAATTTATTCCAACAATTCTTTTATCCATGAAACCATTTCATGGTAAAACCACTAAAATACACAACACAACCAAACACATTGGTTTGTCCCTTTTAGTCTCACATTGTGGAATCTCTATTCATAATCTCATATGAATGTTCTACAAAACTCCATTTGCTATGGCTTTTAATTATCTCATAATTATTGAGACCACTATTTCACATAACTCATATGCGAAACGCAAATCATTAAATAGATCCTTTATTTAAAACAGAGTGTTATCAAAATAAATCTAAATGATACAAATAAACCCTTAAATCCAAATCCCTTCTTTATGACCACATAATATCAAATATAATGTGACTACAATACTTTAGGTTTATCAAAACACTTTTGAATAATCTCTAAATATTGTAATTTGTGATAACACTTGTCACAAGTCTTCATACTAAACAATAACTCAAATATTGTTGTCTCTTTTGATCAAATCGAAAAGACTCAATTATCTTGTTAACTTAATATCCTCTACTTCCATGGTCTCATCATGACATGAATAAATACTCCTATTTACTCATTCACGATAAAATAATGATGTCTCTTATTCACTGAAAAATACAACCAACACTTGTGTTTATTTTCAGCTACTCATGGCATTTTCAGAAAATGGCATTTTAACCATGCTACATGATGATGCGCATCCAATGCTCCTCAACACTATAGCACAATTAAAACAAAAACTCATCATCAAGTATTGGATATTTTTAGCATGTCTCATTTTATAAGTGTTTAACTAATTATCGTTTAAATCTAACAAAGGACAATAATCTCATAATCGAAACGTGATCTCCAAAAAAAAGGATTACTCATGAAAACAGAACAACCACTTGTCTTTAACATGAATGACCGTCTCACAAACCGAGACACACTAATTTAAGATCACACTTAATTCGATTACAAAACTCATTCAAATCCTCTAATTTAAAACCGATAAATGTAGAAGTGAAATGACGCCAGCATCAACTCCTTGATTGCCATCTTCCCGCGAAATCCACTCAGTCCCTCCATGCACTTCTCAAACGGCGGGCCCTGTTTTCACAAAACAGCACAAGTATCAAATACTTAGCTCACCACAAGTGTAAATAGGACATTTAAACATTTATAACTAGTATATCAAAATATACCTTCTGCATTGACTACTTCTCCTGCTATGGGTTCCACTTTAACATGACGCAGCCGGGAAATAAACTCACAGAAAGTGATCGAATCCCTTCCCATGACATAGTCCCTGACATAATTCTTATAGCTGAGGGGAAGCGAGCGCAACACCCCATCTATTGCCATCTCGTCAGTTATCTCATGGTTCCAAACATCCACCATAGTAAAATACAGCCGGTGCATCTTCCTCAGGTGTTGTTCCAAGCAAGTGTTTTCTTCCATCTTAGTTGAAAGAAAATCATCCAAGAATTCAAACCTTGTAACTCTAACTTGTGCTATGAACCTTCTTTTCAGCTCATCGACAATCTCCATTGCGCTCAAGTTTCCAAATTGTCTACCAAGGTTAGAATCCATGAAGGTGCACATCAGCCACTCTACTTTCAAGTGGGTGGTCTTTTGATCGTACCACTCCATGTACCCTTCATAGTCAGCAGTAACATCAGGGCGTTTTTCTAAAGGTTCATCTATCACGTAGAGCTCGCCATTGGTGTGTAGGACTTCTCTCAGACGCATGTACCACTCAGCAAAGTTTGACCCATCGAGACGCATCTCCTCAGCAAGAAACATACTACTGTAGTCGGCCATGATCTACAAGGATTTTGCAAAGACATCTTAAGGACACTTGTTTATGATAATTTTAGTTCCTTAATCAAATTAATATATGAACTCCCACTAAACTCAACATCTCTCTGGTTGTTTAGTGACACACGATCCAAATCCACTACACCACAACCGATCATCATGTGAGATGATGTAGCTTCAATGGTGAACAACTCAGTGTTGATCATATCATTCATATGACTCGTGTTTAACCTTTCGGTTCCGTGTTCCCGAGGCCATGTCTGTACATGCTAGGCTCGTCAAGACAACCGTAGTATTTTCGCATGTGTAAACTGGCTTACACCCATTGTATCTGAACGTTGAATCTATCACGCCCGATCATTACGTGATGCTTCGAAACGACGATCTTTCGCAACGGTGCATACTAGGGGAGAACACTTAATTATCTTGATATTAACATGAGAGATCACCTTATCATGCTACCGTTGCGATCACATCTAAGCATAACAATAAGGTGCATAAAAGGGATTAACATCACATGCAATTCATAATTTGATATGATATGGCCTTTCTTCTGATGCTTTTGATCTCCATCTCCAAAGCACCGGCAAGATCTCCATCATCATGGCGCCATCACCATTGTTGTCCACCAACTATTGCAACTACAACTAATGCTACTCTTAGCAATAAAGTAAAGCAATTACATGGTGATTCAATGACTCGCAGGTCACATAAAATAAAAGAAAACCATATGGCTCCTCCCGGTTGCCGTACTCGTCGACATGCAAGTCGCAAATAATACAAACATGATCATTGCTTACATTATCACAAATCACATTGGCCATATCACATCACATGACCCCCTTTGCAAAAACAAGTTAGACGTCCTCTACTTTGTTTATGCAAATTTTACGTGGCTTGGGTCAACAAGATAGAACCGTTCTAATCTACGCAAAAACCACAACGGTGATATAATAGTTGCTTATTTACTCATCCTTTTGAAAGGCCTTCCATTGAAAATTGCACCCTCACTAAAGCAAGAGAAACAGACACCCGCCAGCCACTTATGCAACACAAGTTGCATGTCTGTCGTGGAACCGGTCTCTCGTGCGTGGACGAGTAAGGTTGGTCCGGGCCGCTTCAATCTCACAATACCACAAAGATGCAAAGTGCACGCGAGAAGGTAGCAACATAAAATATCAATGCCCACAACTCCTTGTGTTCTAATCGCACAAACATCTACGAAATAGATCTAGGCTCTAATACCACTGAAGGGGTCGCAGCATAGAAAACAAAAAAAAATTCCTACGCGGCAAGCGGAATAAACCCCAAGGATCTAGATCTACTAGATGAAGATAGCGAAGGTGAGATCCAATCTCATACCCTTGAAGATCAACAAACGCGTTTTTTCGGTGCAGGGGTTGGCTAGTCGATCCCCGCAACTAGACTCGTCTAGTCGCGAGGAGATGCATTATCCTCGAGATCCAATCCGGTGAAGTGCAGCAACGGGCAGCACCTCCGCGGCGTCCACACGTACGGCTCGATGAAGACATCAACTCCTTGATCCCGCAAGCGAGAGGACGTGGCCTTGATGATCTCAGCAGCACGACGGTAGTGCTGGTGTCGATGACGATCTCCACGCGCAGGGCTTCGCCAAGCCAAGCAAGAGGAGAGGGAGAGGAGGAGGTGGCGCAGCACCCTAGGGTTAGGGAGGTGCGGCAGCTCTAGATGGAGGTGAGGCAGCGGCATCCCTCCGGAGAGAGAGGGGTGCGGCTAGGTTTGGAGTGGAGGAGGTGGTGCGGCTGGGGTGGCTCCCTTGGGTGTGCCGCACCCCTCCCCTTCCCCCTATTTATAGGTGGCCGGGCTAGGGTTAGGGCAGGGGCCGGCCGGCCCCCTTGCTTGCCCCCCAAGTTGGAGTCCAACTAGGACTCCTCCTTGGGCCCCTTTCCTAAAGGGGTGGAGCCGGCCCCTAGTCCAACTAGGACTCGGCCGGCCCCCCTTTCCTAGCCGCATGAGCCCATGTGGGCCTAGGTGGTGCGGCACACCAAGGTGGTGGCTGCACCCCTTTGGTCCATGTGGGCCCCCATACAATATGTTGGTCCCACTTCTAGATCCTTCTAGAACATTCTGGAACCTTCCGGTACCCTGCAAATAATTTCCGGAACTTTTCCGAAACCTCCGGAAACAACTTTCCATATATGAATCTTATTCTCCGGACTCCTCCGGAACCTCTCGTGACGTCCAGGATTCCATCCGAGACTCCGAATCACCATTCGTTTGTTTCATCATTTAATTCATCGCAAAACCTAATTTCATCGGAACGTTAAGTGTGTGACCCTGCGGGTTCGAGAATGCATAGACATGATCATATCAATAATTAATAGCGGGAGCGGGATGCCCATATTAATTCCTATACACTCAACGAAAACCTTTTCTCGATTGAACCACGATGCCGGAGATTCAATTAATCTCATATACGATTCCCTTTGTCTCACGATATTTTACTTGCCCGAGATATAATCGTTGACATCCCCATGTCTAGTTTAATCTCGTTACCGGCAAGTTCTCTTTACTCGTCCATAATATAGGATCCTCATGATTACCACCCAATCACATGTCTGCAGACTTTTGATGCTATATTACCGAGAAGGCCTGGAGATATCTTCTCCGTCACATGGAGGGAATGCCACTCTCGATTCATATCACCCAACAACCCACCATCGGAGATACCTGAAAGCCACATTTATAATCACCCAGTTACGAAGTGACGTTTGATGTCCACAAAGCATTCCTCCAGTGAACGGGAGTGATATAATCTCATGGTCTAAGGAAACTATACTTGGCATATTAAAAGTGTTCACAACAAAACGTTTGTGACACGATTAATTGCAACTCTTTATTGTTTGGGTCATGTCCATCACACCATTACTCCTAATGATATGACTCTGTTATCAAATGACTATTACAAGTCCATAGTTAGGAAACTCTAACTATCTCTTGATCAACGAACTAGTCCTGTAGATGCTCACTAGGGACTCTGGTGTTTATATTCCACACATGTATTATGTTTCCATTTAATACAGTTATAGCATGGATAATAAACTATTATCATAAACGTGAATATGCTTAATAAACCATTTTATTATTGCCTCTAGGGCATATTCCAAACACGACGAGCCGCCGGACGCCAACACCGCGCACGCACGCATCGACGCGCCGCCGCCCGCCGACGCGCAGGACACCGTGGTTGCGCATTACGCCGTCTCCGCAGTACCGCACCGCTGCGGTAAGTTTCTCTCCTCTTCCTCTCTTCTTTTCCCTTACCCAATTCGCATCTAAATCTTGCACTTGCTGTTCTTCCTTTTCTTCACCGCCGCGCCGCATCGCGCGCCGCCGGTGACCTTCCCACCGTAGCACTTTCCTTCCTTTTTATTTTTCTTGCATCTGGCGCTTACTCTCGCCCTTTTGATTTCTTTCCTTCTCCACCGCCGTGATTTCTTGCTCACCGCCGGTGAACCTTTTTTGCAGCTCTCGGCAAACTTCCAACGAGATGTCGGACAACACTGCCCTCGAGGTGACCGAGGTGGTCGACGAGGGAGTAGTGGAGGGATCCACCCGGGCCGCCTGGGAGGGCTCCGATGTCTCCCGCTCCGAGATTGACTGGCTGATCCGGACTCGGCGGATCCCGGCCGGGGTGGAATGCCGACTTCCAGGTCCCGAGACAGCGCCGGATCTCCGGGAGGGAGAATACGTGGTCTTTGTGGCCCACTTTGAACGAGGATTCGGTCTCCCAACCAGTGACTTTCTGAATACTTTCCTCGTGAAGTTCGGTCTTCAACCTCACCACCTTCCGGCTAATGCCATCACCACTCTTTCGGCTTTTGTCTCGTTCGCCGAGGGATATCTCGGCCTCTGGCCCACCATCAACCTATGGTCCAAGTATTTTCAGTTCCGGAAACAGGTCGTCCCGAATCCTGCTGATCCGGACACCCCCAAGGAGATGACACAGTCCGGGGCCGCCACCGTCACACCTCGGCGCACCTCCATCTTTCCCCGGATCTCCTGTCTAGAGTCATGCCGTAAATGGCAACGATCCTTCTTCTACGTGAAGAATTCGACCGACGTCGACATGATCAACCTGCCGGCATTCACCATCAACCCCCCTACTGCGCAACTCAACTGGGGGTACAACCCGAAGGACAAGGTGCTGGAAGTCAACCACATCCACCAAGTCGTGGAACAGCTCAAAGGAGAAGGGATGTCGGCCGACGACCTGCTGGCGACATTCATCAGTCGCCGGGTCTTGCCCCTCTAGCGCCGAGTCCACAAGATTTGCCACATGAGTGGCCCGCTTGATCCGACCCGGATAAGCACCGTCGAGCTGGACAAGGCCCAGATCCGAAGACGCATCAAGGCCATAGCCCGGATGCGGATGACGGAGGAGTGGGAGTGGGGCAAGGAACCCCACAGCCGGAGCAACCTTCCGCCCATGGTAAGTAACTTCATTCGACACGAGTTTTCCCCCGACCTAACTCTTATGTCGGTGCAGTTCTGTCCTTTGTATTAACCACTCTCCGTTTCCATCATGCAGAGATTCGGACGGCAAACGAATGAGGACGGACCGGACCCCTCCGCCAATTGGGGTAAGGACCGGGTTGAAGCCGACTCGGAAGATCCGGACGACAAGGACAATATGCCGATCCCCGACGTCGGCACGGTTCCAGCCACGGGTAAGACTCGTGCCTCCTCCCTCCGAGATTGGTCTGAGGATGAAGATGACGACTGTCAGATTTTAGAGGTATATGATCCTCGCCCGGTTGCGTTCTCATATCCGGTGTCCTCGCCCCCAGCTGACTCGGACGACCAGGTGCTCGAGGTGGCACCCCTGGCCGTAGGACCCAAGGGCGCGGTCCGGAAGCGCCCAGCTGCTGCGTCCACAGATGTCGGACCTTCCGGCACTTCGGGTCCCGCGCAGAAGAAGGCGCGAGTAAAGACCATAGTGAGGCGTCGAGAGCGCCCGGTCTCCAAGGGGTAAGATTCCCTTTTGCCAACACAAACTCCATATTCTTGCTTATACTTGCTTTCCCTGTTTTTCTCCTTCTGACAATACACTTTATTGCTTTGTTTTTACAGCATGGCTCCTCTGGAGGTCCCCACGGCCGGGTCAACCGACCGGGTCCCGCTCAGGACTCCGACGCCGCCTTGGCCCGAGGACACCCGAGTGCCAAGCCCGCCAAGGACAAGTCCAGCCGCAGATACCTCGGCTCCGGGATCCGGAGCCGGAAACACGGATTCGGTCGCAACCGATACTCCGACGACCGACCGAGATGTGAATCTCGGAGCCAGCTCTTTGGCCTCCGAGATAGAGCGGACCGAGGTTCTGGAGAACTCGGAACAACCGAGACAGCAGCCGCAGCAAGAGCCACCGTAACAACCACAACCTCAGCAGCAACAGCAACAGCCACCACCACAACAGCAGCAGCAACAACAACAGCAACAGCCAACACCGCCGCAGCAACGGCCAACGCCTGCCAAGCCGACGCCACCGGCAAAGCCACAACCGCCACCGACACAGCCACAGCCGCAGCAGACACCGAAATCCCCGGTTCCAGCAACCGGGAAAACAACCGGAAAAGCTCCGGCGAAAACAGTGCCGGCCAATCCGGATAGGCTGCTGGTCGTGCCGCCAAGTCAAGGTGCACCCATGGCGACATCAACCAGCATCCAGACCACCACCTGGGGGTTTGCCCCACTGCGAACCCTCAGCGGGAGAAGCTTGGTCTCCCTTGAGCATTATAACATGGACTGGAACGCTGCCGACACGAGCGAAGTGAGCTCGCGATCGCTAGCGGGCCAGATCTCGGAGCATCCGGCAGGGCCAAGCTTGGTAGCCCAAAAGATGTACGCAACAAAAGCTGCCCTTCTTGAAGCCGACATAGCAGCCGCGATAAGTGTCGCCGAATAAAGATTCACTGTTTCAATTCTTCAATGCAGATATTATCTATCCCCAGTCCCCGAGATTCGGGTCGAGTGATTGAGACTCGGTTGAGTAAGGATTACTCGGTTTGAATCTTCACCAATAAGACTAACACTTCTTCTTTCCAGAATTGCATGAACAAACGCACTCAGGTGCACCGCAAGCTCATGCTGGAGCACAAGAAGCTCTCCGGCAAATACAAACTGATACGAGCCAAGCTGAGCATGATAGGTACCATTCTTTCCGCCGACATAATGATTGTATTCGACAGTCTTGATTTTATAACCAACCTCTTTCCTTTTGCCGACAAAAATAGCCGGGTCGGGGGCCAAGGTTGAGGAGCTGCAGAAGCGGGTTTCGGAACTTGAAAGTAAGCTATTCTCCACGGTATACATTGTACTTGCGTCGATTTTCTCACTCTGACATCGTTATCTCGGCACAGCCGAGCAAAAAACCTCTGCGGACAGCCACAAGGCCGATCTCTCAAAGGAGCGGGAAGAGATATCCCGGCTGAAGGCCGAGCTTGATAGAACTCGGGGTCGCACCGCCGAGCTGGAGAAATCCGCCGCCGAGGAGAAGCAAGTTCGGGATGAGGAGACTCGGAAACTCAAGGAGTCTCTCGAGGCGTCCGAGGCTCACGCAACCTTGGCCGAGGGTGAGGTCCAGGACCTGAAGACCAAGATTACTCGGTGGTCGGGGGAGTTTTCCTCCATTAACGGCCAGTTGGACAGTAAGCCCTTTCTTCTTCTGTCATTGCCCGACGTTCATTATTTACCTCCATATGACATATCTTGGTATTAGCTCTTTTCGATTCAGAGCACTTCCCCCACTCCAAAGCTGCTGCAGACAACAGCACTCGGAAGTTCCGGCAGAAAAAGATCCAAGAGGGTCCTATCTCGGCCGAGTGGAACATGGATGACCATTTGGTGGCCTTGAAGCCGTGGATGTCGCCGCTGAGGGCTATCGGAGTGGAACTCCTCTCCTCTGCGATCCGGGCTTACAGTGTTCTCTGGCCCGAGTGCGAGCACCCTAAGTCAGTTGATGAATTGGCCAAGTGCTTGCTGGGTAGCGAGGAACGACTCGACGATTGGCGGTCATCCGCCGCCCGAGTCGGTGCGGATGAGGCGCTGATGTACGTGTTGTCTTGGTACGAGGGGATCGACCTCGACATGCTCAAGACATTGCGCGATGGGTCGAAGTGGACCACCGACCCGGACTTCATCCGGCGTCGCCAAGAACTGGCGCACTCCCTCATCCAGTATGCTCCAGTGCACAGCTTTGTCCCTGGCCAGCGGGTTCCTCAAGCAGAGGAGATCGAGGATGTCGACGATGACGAAGAAGAGAACGAAGAGCACGTCGACGAGGAGATCCAAGCCGACACACCTCCCGACACAGCCACAGGCACCGCTCCGGCACCTACGACCGAGGACACCGCCAAGGTCGCGGCCGAAGAACCTGCCAGAACTGATGCTGCTCCTTCTGCCCCGAGTAGCAAAGATCCTGATTCTTAAACTTAGCAAAAACTCAGATCATCAGATCCCTGGATTGCCGGGTGCATATGTAACATAAACCTTAAGCTTGTTATGGTTGGCATTTGGTACTTTACTTGTACATTTTAACATGGTTAGACATATGCCGGATCATTTTGAACCGAGTCTCCGAGTTCATTTTCTTGTTTACCATACTTTGAAACCTTTGCTCTTGTCTACCAATTATCGGCGTACGACAGTCGAGTCACAAGATTACCGAGATACGGCATACAATACTAAAAACTTTGAGATATGGCTTAAAATCATCCGACACATAAGTGAAAAACTAAACAGCTTATGCCGAATCGCGCTTGGACCAAGTCCCCGAGTTTGTTTTCTTGTGTACTAAGTGCCACAATCCCAGCTCTTGTCTACCTTTTTCGGTGTTCGACAGTCGAGTCACGAGACAGCAAGACATAGCATACAATACTTGAAACTTTGAGATATGGCCTAGAGCAATTCGACATAAAACACAAGGTTGTCAACACAAAACCGAATCGCTCCTGGACCGAGTCCCCGAATCTGATTTCTTGTTTACTGCACCCTGCAATCTTTGCCCTTGCCTACCATTTTTGGTTTCTTTGGCAGTTGGGTCACAAAATCACAAAGACATAGCATACAATACTCACAAACATGGAGATACGATTTTTAGAGCCATCCGACATACAGGAAACAGAAATAAACATGCAGACGAACTCAAATTTCACAGCAAGGTAGTCCCCGAGTTTCTTTTCGGGGTGCCGACATTTCATTTCAGAGTTTCGAGATACATACAGTGGGTCCTTAAGAGTAAAAAGGGCGAAGCAGAGCTATATTCCAGGGTCGCTTGGTCTCCTCTCCGGATCTGTCCATCCTGTTCTTCACCTGCGCCTGAGCATCTATAAGATAATATGCATCATTGTTCAGAGCCTTGCTCACAATAAATGGCCCTTCCCAAGGAGGTGATAACTTGTGCATCCCGGCGGTGCGCTGCACAAGCCTAAGGACCAGGTCCCCTTCTCGGAACTTGCGAGGGTTTACTTTCCGGCTATGATAGCGTCGGAGATTCTGCTGATATATCGCTGATTTGGACAATGCCAATTCTCGTGCTTCCTCGAGCAGATCGACATCATTTTCCCGGGCTTCCTTTGCCTCAGACTCGGTATATAATGCGACTCTTGGTGAGTCATGCTCTATGTCGGTTGGTAGAACCGCTTCTGCTCCATAGACCAGAAAGAATGGCGTATAGCCAGTGGAGCGATTCGGGGTAGTCCTCAGACTCCACAACACAGCCGGGATCTCATCCAGCCAACACCCCGGAGCACGCAATAGTGGCTCAATTAGCCGGGGTTTTATGCCGGATAAGACCAGAGCATTTGATCTTTCCACTTGTCCATTGGACTGCGAATGTGCAACCGATGCCAGGTCTAGCCGGATTCTCTTTTCCTGGCAGAACCAGGCAAAGGCTCCCTCGGAGAAATTGGTGCCATTATCCGTGATGATGCTATGCGGATGCCCGTACCTTAGGATAATATCCTTCAGAAATGATACGTCTGTGCAGCCATCGCACTTTCTGATTGGTTTTACTTCGATCCACTTGGTGAACTTGTCCACCATCACTAGGATGTGAGTTATATTACCTCGGGCTGGCTTGAACGGTCCCACCATATCCAGACACCACACCGCAAATAGCCAGGTGATGGGGATAGTTTTGAGAGCTGACGTCGGCATATGAATTTTGTGGGCGAATTTCTGGCATCCTTCACACTTCCGGACAATGTCCTCTGCCTGTTGCAAGGCACTGGGCCAGTAGAACCCATATCGGAATGCCTTAGCCACTATGGCTCTGGAAGATGCATGATGACCGCACTCTCCCTGATGGATATCTCGGAGAATCTTTTCCCCCTCTTCTGGTTCGACACAGCGCTGAAGCACGGTGGTCACGCTTCTCTTGTACAGCTCCCGATTGATGATGGTGAAGGATTTGGCTCGCCTCTGTATTTGTCTAGCCGAGACCTCATCACTCGGTAGACTGCCATCCAACATGAATGTCATGATGGGTTGTGCCCATGCCGGTACCGGGCGAGTGCCGAGTATAGGCTCGTCGATTTCCATCGCATCAACCGACATTACCACGCCCGACATAGGCTGACGAGTCCCCGAGTCCTCCCAAGGAGTCCCCGAGTTCCGCCAAGCGGCTTTCCAGTTTTCCAACACATTCTTCGAGTCCTGCTGAATGTAACCGACATCCGTAGAAGTTCCCGGGTCCTGCGGAGTAGTCCCCGAGTTCTGCAGCGTGCTCCCGACATCCACGTCCATCGGGACGACGTCGGATTCCGGATTACCCGGGATAAATATTGACTCGGACTCGGGTGAAGGTTTGATTGACGGCTTTCGGAGATGCTCCAGCGACACCCCGGGTGGGATGGCCTGCCGGTATGATCCAATCTTGGATAGCATGTCAGCACTTTCATTTTCTGTCCGCCGAATATGATTGAACTCGCAACCATCAAAGTACCCCGAGATTTTCTGGACATGGAACCGGTACGCCGCCATGTTGGCATCCAGGGCATCCCAGTTGCCTGATGTTTGCTGAATCACCAGATCCGAGTCACCATAACATATGATCCGGCGAACCCCGATTTCCTTGGCCACCTTGAGTCCATGAATCAGCGCTTCATACTCTGCGACATTGTTAGATGCCGCGAAGTGGACTTGCATCACATATTTCAGCTGGTCTCGCTTTGGCGAGGTGAGAACCACACCGGCACCCAGGCCCTCTTTCACTTTGGACCCGTCGAAATGCATTTGCCAGTAGTTGCAGTCGGGCAGAGATGGCTCATATTGCATCTCGGCCCAATCTACAAAGAAATCCGCCACTGCTTGTGATTTGATGGTATCTCTTCTCGCATATTGCGGCGCGTAAGCCGCAAGCTCGATAGCCCACTTGGCGACTCGGCCACTGGCATCCTTGTTGCCGATGATCTCGGAAACAGGGGCCGCGCTTACAACGGTTATGGGATGCTCCTGGAAATAATGCTTCAGTTTTTTGGCTGCCATGTAGACACCATAGGTCATTTTCTGGTAGTGAGGGTAGTTTTGTTTTGATGTGGAGAGCACCTCACTCAGGTAATATACCGGCCTCTGCACCATAGTTCCTCCTTCCTCTCATTCTACCACCATTACGACACTCACGACTCGGTTAGTGGCCGCAATGTAGAGCAACATGGGTTCTCTCGGTAGTGGCGAAGCCAATATCGGCACTGTAGCCAACATCTTTTTTAGCTCATGGAAAGCCGCATCAGCTTGCGGGGTCCAGCAGAACTTATCCGATTTTTTCACTAGTTGGTACAAATGCAGGACCTTTTCTCCCAACCGACCTACGAAACGACTCAAGGAGGCCAGGCAACCCGTGAACTTCTGGACATCCCTGAGACATTTCATCATTTTCATGTTTTCTATTGCCCGGATCTTAGTCGGGTTTGCCTCGATACCTCGGCTTGACACGAGGAAACCGAGTAATTTGCCTGTCGGCACTCCGAATTTACATTTATCCGGGTTAAGCTTTAGCCAGAATTTCCGCAGGTTTGCGAACGTCTCTTTGAGATCATCCAACAAGGTATGTTTTTCTTTAGTTTTGATGACTATATCGTCGACATACACCTGCACATTTTTGCCTATCTGATCATGCAAACATTTTTGCATACAGTGCTGGTAAGTAGCACCGGCATTTCTCAATCAAAAGCACATGACACGATGGCAATAAGCCCCGTACGGGGTGATAAATGCACTCTTTATTTGATCCGCAGGGTTCAATGGTATCTGGTGAAAACCAGAGTATGCATCTACAAAGGATAGCAATTCACACCCAGCCGTGGAGTCGATCACTTGATCGATCCGGGGCAACGGGAACGGATCTTTCGGACATGCCTTGTTCATATTTGTGTAGTCAATACACATGCGCCAGACAGCAACTACATTCGGGTCATCCTTCTTCTTTTCCACCAGGACCGGGTTAGACAACCAGTCCGGGTGCAGCACTTCCATGATGAAACCAGACGCAAGAAGTCTGGCTAACTCGTCACCAACGATCTTTCTCCTCTCAATGGCGAGACGTCGCATCGGTTGTTTCACCGGTCTCGCATCAGACCGGACATGTAGAGAGTGCTCAGCCAACTCCCTCGGAACACCCGGCAGGTCCTGATTCGACCATGCAAAGATATCCCGATTCTTACGGAGGAAGTGGATGAGCTCGCTTTTCTATTTGTTGTCCAGCCTTCACCGATGATGACGGTGTGGTCCGGGTTAGACTCGTCGATGCCGATTTTCTTGGACTCCTTTGCCGCCTGGAAGGTTGCTGTCTGCTGCGGGTTAGCCAGACTCGGCATACCGAGTTGAGCGGACTGGGCCAGAGCCACCACTTCATGGATTCTCTTCTTCTCCGCAGCAATCACCAATGACTCGGCCAGAAGTGAACCAGCGGAAGCGCATTCCATGGAGCGCTTGTAGTCATCCGAGATGGTGATGACGCCATTCGGACCCAGCATTTTCATCTTCAGGTAGGCCACATGAGTGGACGCCATGAACTTGGCGAGTGCTGGCCTACCGAGTAAGGCATGGTACGGGCTTTCGAGGTCCACGACCTCGAACAGCAGACTCTCAGTCCTGCAGTTGCTTATGTCGCCGAAGGCGACGTCGACCCAAACCGTGCCCATGGGTGCATGCGAGACACCCGGCACGATGCCGTGGAAGGTGGTTCTGCTCGGCTGCATCATATTCTCGGTTATTCCGAGTTTGACCATGGTGTCCCGGTACATGATGTTGTTGATGCTCCCGTTATCAACGAGAACCCGGGTGAACCTGACATTGATGCTGGGCCCGACGAGTGTCGGATCCACCACTAGAGCATAACCCCCTAGGTTGGGAATGACCTTGGGATGGTCATTGATGCTCCAGCTGACCTCGTCCTCGGAGCAGTATATGAACTTTGGCACGGCCGGCATGACTGCGTTGACCTCCATTGCGCGCCGGCGCTGGCTCTACTTGTCAGTAGGCTCGGTCACAAAGACCATGTAACTCTGGTGGGGCTCTCGGTACTCATTCTGACGACTCGGGCCAGCATTGTTGTTGTTGTTGTTGTTGTTGTTGTAGTTGTTGTTGTTGTTGTTGGCCACCTGGTTCACATTTTCCGGCCTCTGCTGGGTGTTCAGAGGCTCAGTGTTTGCACCAGTGAGAGGTGCAGGTCGGGATGCCGGACCAGCTTTCACCGGCTTGTGCTGGTACCAACTGCAGTCCCGGGTCGTGTGCTGAGCCGGTCTGCTGGGGTGCTTGGTGTGGAAGCTGCAGGGGCCATCCAGCATCTTCTCGTAGGTGTATCTCTCCTTGTCATCCCACTGTTTCTTGTCACCGCTCCATGGCTTCCTTTCGCCATTCCACGGCCTCTTCTCGCCGTTCCACGGCCTCTTTTTGCCGTTCCACGGCCTCTTTCCTTCTGAGTTTTGGCCCCATGACGGACCATCATTTTTCTGGCGCTGACTACTACCGGCGTCCACCTGATCTTGGTCGGCAGTAAGACCTGATCCGACCCATACCAGTAATCCGGCCTATCATCTCTTCTCTTGTTTCTGTTATCCGGGCGATCGCTTCGCCTGCCCGATCTGTCCTTGTCCTGTGCAGGATACCTCCTGCCGGTGTCGACCTGGGCCAGTAAGGGTTGAGTCGGATCACCCAGGGCATAGCTGTCCGCTATTGCAATTGTCTCGGCCAAGGTGGCCGGCATCTCTCTCTGGAGTCTCTGCCAAAGCATGGGCCATGTCGGCACCCTTGTGCAAACCATGCGATGGCCTGCGATTCAATGACTCCTTCATAGGAGTTGCGGATCGTACTCCACCGGGTCAGATACTCCCGGTCAGTTTCATCTTCTCTCTGCCGGAACATCGACAGCTGCTGAGGGCGATTCGGCCTCTTGTAGGTGCTGCAGAAGTTGCTGATGAAAGCATCGGAGAAGTCCAGCTAGCAATCAATGTTGTTCTCCTCCAGGTTGTTCAACCAGATTCGGGCTGGTCCTTCCAGCATCTACGATACATACCGCACTGCCCATCGGCGGCTTCCACCGGCAATGTGCACAGCGGTGACATAATCTGTCAGCCAGTCCTCCGGCTTAGTACTGCCGTCATATGTCTTGGCACCCCGGGGAAGCTGGAAGTTCGGCACCAGTGCCTGCTTCATTATCCGGGGTCCAAAACATGCAGGACCCGGTGGGCCTTGCTCCTGCAGGAGTTCAGACAGATAGATTTTGTCAAGCTTGTTGCGGACATCATGTGCCGGCAGCTGGCGTGCTCCCAGCCTAGCACCGAGTGCACCCTCGGTCGCCAGGTCTCTGAATCTTGTGTACCCGGCCCGCTCCATGGCCGGGTAACCATCATCGTATCGGTCGGCGGCCTGTTCGGCATATCCGGCACCCTGTCGTTGCCGAGGTGGATTAGGTGCCGGATACCGAGGTGGCTGGCCCTGATTTGCCGGGTTAACCCGGCTAGCTCCTGGCCTGCCCGGAGCGGGTCCAGGGGCTCCCTGACCGGCATGGCCTTGCCCGGCAAGCTGCTTTCCGGCATATACCGGATCATACGCCTGCAGCTGTTTGTTTCTACCAGAGTTCACACTCCGGTCACGACTTCCGCCGACATACGGTGACGAGGCCTGTCCCTTGGACATTGCCCCGGCACCACCATTCGAGTGAACGTACCGGGATCCACCTATATCCGGGTTTGCCTTCCAGAAAGCCTCATTCTGACAGTTGGCGATGGCTACCAACTCGTTTACCCGGTCCTGCTGCCTACGACGAGCATCACCGGATAAGTTGGGTAACTCGGCTGCGGCTGCCTCTGCAGCCCTAAGGTTCTTGCCGGGAGTGCTGTACTTCGGCCTATCTGCCGACACATGACTAGCAGTTCTACTAGATTTGGCTCTACCATCTCTAGCAATCTCGGCATTGAGGTCTCTACCTCGGGCACGCACCTCATCTATGCGACTAACTGGGTTTGCTACTGGTGTAAAACCATGAGCCTTGTTATACTCACAGAGAGAGATGTCAAACTCTTACCTGACTCGGGCTACCTCTAAAGCCTCCTCGAGTATGTCCTTGTGCTGCTGATCCAGCTCCACCTGAGCCAGAGCAGCATATGCATTTGGAGCCACTGGGGTTGCCAGCTTCTCGATCACGTCATGAAGAGGACTCGGCGTCACCGGCACACGCGATGTACCGGCCTGCACTATGCGGTTCTCCGGTCTCTCCAGCGGCGGGCGTGCCGTCCTGGTGGACCTGGTGCTGACCTCGGCTTCCCCAGCCGTGGCACCGCCGGCACCGACACCCGGAGCGGTCATCATGACCTCCACGCAACTAACGGGGCGAGCGGTACGCCGGCCGCGAGCTACGCAGACTGCGGGAGGATCCGCAGCAACCTGCACCTTTTCGGGAAACTTGCAGGGGACCTCGGTGGCGACGTAGACCGTGAGCGCGCCGAACTCGATGAGGCAGCCGTTCTGGGGTAGCGGCCTGCTGCCGAAACAGCCCGCGTTGTCGCTGACGACGTTGAGCGAGCCGAACCTGTGGACAAGGCCACAGAGCACGCGCTCGCCCGACGAGATGAGGGAACCCGTCCGGATGAACACACCAGCCAGCGCCGCTGCTGACCCCACGGTGGGCGCCAACTGTCGTGGTGGTGCACGGACAGATGCCATAGATAGGCTAAAGATGGGGCCGATGGACGCTGGAGGTACCGGGGAGGGATAGCGCGTATGAACACGCACACGGAAATACACGAACACACACGGTTTTACCCAGGTTCAGGGCCCTCGTGAGGAGGTAAAGCCCCTACTCCTGCTTGTCTGTTTATATGGTGGATCACACTCGAGCTACAAGATGCTCCTTGAGCTGTATATGCAAAGCTATGAACTAAGGCTAAGGTGTATCACCCGGGCTCTCTACCGAGTCTTGCAGTGGCTCTGGTCTAGAGTATTGTCGCGTGAGGCAAAGTGTCGTCTGATGCGTCTGGGATCGTCCCCGTAAGAGGAGCCCCTGGTGCTCCTTATATAATGGAACCCAGCACTGTGGCCATGACCGGCCGGTGTCATCCTCTGACTGCTTCCGTCACCCCTGCGTGGCATGTCCAATCTATCAACTCCAGGTGCACTGCTCCCCGTACCGCTTCGGTCAGCAGCATGGAGACCTGACTCCCCATACCGTGACCTCCGAGTCAAGGGTTAGGCAGCGCGTCCCATTGTGCCAGTGGCAGGACTCCTGCCCCGTGATTGTAGGGACAAGACGTGAGCCTTGACCGTCCACCGGGATAGAACTTCATCTTCTCTTGTCCGGCATGGGCATGCCAGATACTTCTTAACTCGGTTTTACCTTCCCTGCACATAAGAAGAACAAAGGATAGGATCCGACATATAATCTGCATGATCCGACATCCGGGTATGTCGGTTAGCTTTGACCCGGTCTACTCCGGGTATGCCGGTATGGTATGTCGATTAGCGTCGACCTGGTCAACTCCGGGTCTGTGCATATCTCATCTTCTTGACCCTGTCCGGGGGTTGCCCCCCGACACCCGCAGTACGCCTTTTGAAGCGAAGGGCGGCCGCGGAGTTCATGGAGGTACGCGGCCTGGGCACGACCTCACCGCCGTCGCGACGGCAAGCCGAGCGGCGCCGCGGAGGAACGGTGAGCCATCCCCCCACATCCCGTGGGTGCCCCGACTTCTTGAGGGTGGGCGGCACAACGACGATGGAGCGGAAGGCCGGGGCTTCGAAGCCATGGCCGTCACCGGCCCGCGGGTCCCACGGCGAGGGGACGAGTAGGAGGCCACGAAGCGACCCAGGACGGAAGGGCTGGAGCGGCACGCCGGCCGGCTCGAGTGAGGCACCGGAGGCGTCGGAGACGGGGCTCCGTGGGGGCGCANCCGCCACCTGGCGATCGCAACTCCGGCCGCCACCACAAGGTCCACCACCGCAGGGACCAGTACCGCCATCCAACGGCTAGATACCGAGCCAACCGGCTCAATCTGGGCGAGGGGGGACCAGCCGAGGCCGGCCACCACCAGGGGCAGCACCAGCTCCGCGGAAGGCCGCACCACGGCACGCCTTGTCAAGAAGCCGCCATGGACAACAAGCCTGAGTTCCGCCTCCAAAGCGTGCACCGCGAGCTATCCCTACCACCTTTGGAGGCAGGGACCGCAGCCACCGCGGTGCGGCCGGCGGTAGCGGCGACGGCGAGGACGGCGAGAGAGACCTTTTGGCGGCGCGCTAGGGTTTCCCCCGAGTCTCCCGATAGGAGCAACGCAGCGTTCGGGGGGTGGAGGGTGGGAGCGAAAATAAATACTAGTTCTTCCTTGAAGAAGTTTGGAATTAGTCTATGCCAATGTGGGGCACAAACTATACCTATCCTACTACTAGAAATGGTGATTTTTTAAGAACTGGAGGCCAAAATAATCATGAAACTATGCGTATGGGCACGGGTGGCATGAAAAATGGCATTAGACCCGTCGGCACCAAATAGATTTGGCACTTCCGTTGCAGCTCGCCACATACGCAATATCTCTCGCGACCTTTGCACCTTTTTTTTTCAAAATGGGGATGAGACCCCGATCTCTGCATCAAGCGATGCACATAGCCTTTTTTATTGCAAAATTTAGAAAGTATCTCATTGTTCACGTGTTACTTTATCTCTTGCGCACTCCTCTCTTCTCCCTCTTAACCGCATCGGTCCTTGTATTTTGGTGGTACCCTTTTTCGTTGGTTCGAAAAAGTACCAATATGCAAAAGTGTTTTCTCTCCCTTTTTCATCAATGAGCTAACCACACCCCCTCACTCTTTCCATCTAATAGTCATACCATCATCTCTACCGTCATATCCACTAATAGTTCAAATCTAGCACCAAGAAGCGAGAAACAATATAAATATGTGAATATCTCATAGACAACCCTAAAAAGAAATTATATAAAATAAACCATCTGATTAACAAAGATCCATCATCAAAGATACATAAAAGTGATTGTAAATTGCAAGACAGTTCAGACTACAATTGAAGCACATGGATAGGTTATCATAAAGTTACTAACACAAACGCATAGTTCGGGGGTGGACTACTCCCTAGTCATGGTACAAAAAAACAATGAAGTCGATGGCGGTAGTGTAGACCTGGGCAACTTTTCCCCCTTCGATATGTTTTGGTGGGGCCCATGTTTTGTCTCTATTTCCATTATGTCCCCGTATCGCACTTCGCGGGAATGAGAAAAATAAAAGAGTGTATATATATACATTTGATGTTCATTAAAAATTGGCATCGTCCTCGGGCATCGTTCGCGGGAATGCGTTGGTGGCGTGGCATGGGCCTGTTGGCACGTCAAGGTTGCTTGTAGGCCCATTTCGCGTACTCTCGGTTCCCCCTGGATGCATCTAAAATGCATACATGAACTTTGTATTGAATTACTTATATTTCAATCTTATTTGCATCATATAAGGGTTATATCATTGTTTTATAATGATTTTGGGAATATTTCACAGTTTCCCTATTTTTCTGAAATTAACCCTGCACTGGTAGAAAACCCTATTTTCTATATTTTGATGTTTTAGGGACCCAAACGACGTCCAAATGACCTGAAAATTTATAGGGATCAGTTTTTGGAATGAAGAAAGTGTAGGAGCGAAGGAGGCGAAAAAGTGGAGGCCCGAAGGCCAAAAGACATGGGCCCACGCGGCCAGATTCCTTGGCCGCGTGGGACCCACCCTTTTGGCCCTCGTGGCTCCGTTGCCGTCGATCTTTCTTCCCGAAGCTTCCTTTTGACATAAAAACGACTATAAAAATAGTCCCTCGACGTTTTCCAGAAGGGAGCGCCACCGAAACACAGAAATCACGAAACAGAGACCTGGAGCTAAAGATTGGAGGGGAAAACTCTGGCGGGGCGCTGCCGGGGTGGTCTCCATCTCCCCCAATGACATCTCCACCGTCTCCATGATGAAGAGGGAGTAGTCTCTTATGAGATCCTATTTTTGCATGAAAAAGAAGGCGGGAACCCTAGACCTCCACAATACATGCAAGCGTTTCAAAGTGCTATTGATGATTGTAATTTGAGAGACATGGGGTATATTGGTGACTTGTTCACATGGCGAAGAGGAAGAATTCGTGAACGTTTGGACCGTGGGCTAATAACTGAAGAGTGGGCACAATTGTTTCCAAATGTTGTTCTGGAAAACTTACCGTTTGGTCGATCTGACCATCGGCCGCTGCTAGTTGACACAGATTATTACCTGAACATGGCCAGAGGGGGAAATACTGGGAGGTATAAGCGTTTTGAAGTAAGATGGCTAAGGGAGGAAACATTTTCAAATATTGTACGTGAAGCTTGGGACAGGGTGTGCTCTGATCAGTCGGTAAATAATATTCATGACAAGCTATCACGTATGCATAATGAGTTCCATGAATGGGACCAAAGAGTTCTTAAGAAACCAAAGAAACGTCTTCGGAAGGCACAAAGAGAATTGGAAGAAGCAATGACAGGACCGGTCGTGGTGGTGCACGGACAGATGCCATAGGTAGGCTTAAGATGGGGCCGATGGACGCTGGAGGCACCGGGGAGGGCTAGCGCATATGAAGACGCACACAGAAACACACGAACACACACACGGTTTTACCCATGTTCAGGGCTCTCGTGAGGAGATAAAACCCCTACTCCTGCTTGTCTGTTATTATGGTGGATTACACTCGAGCTACACAACGCTCCTTGAGCTGTATGAGAAGAACTATGAGCTCTGGGCTCTCTACCGAGTCTTGGGATGGCTCCCTGGCTCTCTGTTGCTCTGGTGGGAATGTCTAGAGCGAATACGCGTGAGGTAGAAGATCGTCTCATGCGTCCCCGTAAGAGGAGCCCCTGGTGCTCCTTATAAAGGGAAGCCCAGGGCACAAGTTAGGGCTGACGTTGGTGCTGGCGTAGCCCGCACTGTGGCCACGTCCGGTCCTTTGACTGCTTCGGTCATCCCTGCGTGGCATGTCCAATCTATCAACTCCTGTGCACTGCTCCTTGGTACTGCTTCGGTCAGTAGCATGGAGGCCTGACTGCCCATCCCATGACCTCCGAGTCAAGAGTTAGGCAGCGCGTCATGTCCTGCCAGTGGCAGGACGCCTGCCCCGTGATTGTAGGGACAAGACGTGAGCCTTGACCGTCCACCGGGATAGAGCTCCATTTCTCCCGATCCGGCATAGGCATGCCAGATACTTCATAACTCGGTTTCACCTTCCCTGCACATAAGAAGAACAAAGGAGGCTCCGACATATAACTCGTGTGATCCGACATCTGGATATGTTGGTCAACCTTGACCCGGTCGACCCAGGGTATGTCAATATGGTATGTCGGTTATCGTTGACCCGGTCAACTCCGGGTCTTCACATATCTCATCATCTTGACCCTATCCGGGGGTTGCCCCCCGACATTAGTCCCCGAAGCTGGCGCGGTCCTGCAGCCTCGGATGGAGGGCCACGGTAGGTTTACCCGACAATGAGTATTTGTAATTGATCACCGACATAACATATGTCGGCTAAATTTATATGTCGGAAAACAACTTGCATCCCAACTTGATATCCGACCTTATGTCGGTATAGCTCCGACTTATGGAATAGTCCTTTGACTTATCCGAGTTATCGGTTCTCCGACGTGGCAGAGCATCTCTGCTCGTCGCTTCGGTTTTCGTGCGCTGATGGACGTGACACTGGCACGCTCGCCACACGTGTCACGCCTGTCACGCCGGCCGCTGTGCCCACGCAGGCACTCAAGTGCACTTGGCCCGTGCCGCTGCACGTCGCCTCTGGTCTCGCCCGATCGGGTGTACCGCTTCAGACCGTTGGCTCCCTGTGGCCCATCGTGGGGTGGATCGTGCGGCAGTTACGCAACCGCGGGGACCGTGGCGGAGATCGTGGGGTGGTTATTCCCCGTCCGTTACGGGGATCGTGCGCAGAAGTTCATGCGCCCACGATCTCCTCCGGCCGCTCATAAATAGGGGGGAGGGGGCAGATCTTTCCCCCTCCGCATTCACTTCTCCTCTTGCTCTCTTTCTTCCTCCTGCACCCCAGCGCACAGAGCACCGCACCGCCGTAGAGCTCCGCGCACAGCGCCGCCGCCGTACGCACCACGCGCACCGACGCCGCAGATGCGCAGCGCGCAGGTCATCGCCGCCGTACGCCGCAGCGCCGCGGTAAGTTTTCTTTCTTCCTCCCTTCTTCTCCTCTTGCGCATTAGCATTTTTCGCATCTAGGAGTAGTCTCTGCTCTTCTTGTTTCTTCCTTTGTTCTTCCTTTTCTTCACCGCAGCGCCGCGTCGTGCGCCGCCGGTGACCTTGTCGCCGCAGTTGCGGTGCGCCGTCGGCCACTTCCTTGCCGTATTATTTTTCTCTCTTTCTTTCCGCCACGGCAAACATTGCTCACCACGGGTGTCCTTTTTGCAGTTCTCAACATCTTCCAACACGATGTCGGATAACTCCAACCTCGACGTGGTCGAAGTGGTTGAAGAGGGAGTCGTGGAGGGGTCCACTCGGGCCGCCTGGGAAGGCTCCGACGTCACCCGCGCCGAGATAGAATGGCTGACCCGGACGCGACGGATCCCGGCCGGAGTGGAGTGCCGGCTACCGGGTCCCGAGACAGCGCCGGATCTCTAGGAGGGAGAATATGTCGTCTTCATTGCGCACTTCGAGCGCGGATTCGGGTTACCCGCCAGCGCCTTCTTTCGCACCTTCCTCAACAAATTCTCCCTCCAACCTCATCATCTTCCGGCTAATGCCATCACCACTCTATCTGCATTTGTCTCTTTCACCGAGGGTTACCTCGGCCTTTGGCCCACCCTCAACGCGTGGTCCAAGTACTTCCAATTTCGGAAGCAGGTTATTCCGAATCCTGCTGACCCGGACACGCCCAAGGAGATGACTCAGTATGGGGCCGCTACAGTCACACCCCGGCGTGTTTCCATCTTTCCCCGGATCTACGGTCTGGAGTCATGCCGGAAATGGCAGCGCTCCTTCTTCTACGTGAAGAACACGACCGAGGTTGACATGATCAAGCTGCCGAGATTTGCCATGGGTCCCCCTACCGCACAACTCAACTGGATGTATAACCCGAGGGACAAGATGGAGGAAGTCAACCACATCCACCAAATCGTCGAGCAGCTCAAGGGCGAAGGGATGTCGGCTGATGACCTGCTCGCAACATTCATCAGGCGCCGGGTCTTGCCCCTCCAGCGCCGAGTCCACAAGATTTGCCATATGAGTGGCCCGCTGGATCCGACCCGGATAAGCACCGTCGAGCTGGACAATGCCCAGATCCGGAGGCGCATCAAGGCCATAGCCCGGACAAAGATGAGGGAGAAGTGGGAATGGGGTAAAGAACCCCACAGCCGGAACAATCTTCCACCCAAAGTAAGTAACTTCAACCGACATAACTTTTTCGCCGACATAAACTCTTATGTCGGTGCATTTCTGTTCTTTGTATTAATCATTTCCCGTATCCGTCATGCAGAGATTCAGACGGCAGACGATGGAGGACGGACCGAACCCCTCCGCTAATTGGGGTAAGGACCGGGTCGAAGCCGACTCGGAAGACCCGGACGACGAGGACAACATGCCGATTCCCGACGTCGGCACGGTTCCAGCCACGGGTAAGACTCGTGCCTCCTCCCTCCGAGATTGGTCTGAGGATGAAGATGACGACTGTCAGATTCTAGAGGTATATGATCCTCGCCCGGTTGCGTTCTCATATCCGGTGTCCTCGCCCCTAGCTGACTCGGACAACCAGGTGCTCGAGGTGGCACCCCTCGCCGTGGGACCCAAGGGCCCGGTTCGGAAGCGCCCAGTAGCTGCGTCCGCCGATGTCGGACCCTCTGGCACTTCGGGTCCCCCGCCGAAGAAGTCGAGGAACAAGGTGATCGTGAAGCGCCGTGAACGCCCTGTCTCCAAGGGGTAAGACTCCCTCCTGCCGATATAAACCTCTTACTCTTGCTTATACTTGCTTTTCTCCTTCTGACGATACACTTGGCTGTTTGCCTTGCAGCATGGCTCCTCTGGAGGTCCCCACGACCGGGTCAACCGACCGGGTCCCTCTGAGGACACCGACGCCGCCTCGGCCCGACGACACCCGGGTGCCAAGTCCGCCAAGGACGAGTCCGGCTGCAGATACATCGGCTCCGGGATCCAGAGTCGGGAATGCGGATTCGGTCACGACCGAGACTCCGGCGACCAACCGGGATGAGAATCTAGGGGCCAGCTCTTCGGCCCCCGAGGTAGAGATGACCGGGGTCCCGGAGGACTCGGAACAGCCGAGTCAGCAGCAGCAGAAACCACCCCAACAGCAGCAGCAGAAGCAGAAACCACCACCGCAACAGCAGCAGCAACAGCAACAACCACCTCCGAAGCAGCAGCAGCAACAGCAACAACCACCTCCAAAGCAGCAGCAGCAACAGCAACAACCACCTCCGAAGCAGCAGCAGCAACAGCAACAACCACCACCGAAGCAGGCGCAGCCGAAGCAGACACCGCCGGCAAAACCGCAGCCACCACCGACATAGCCGCAGCCGCAGCAAACACCGAAAGCTCCGGTTCCTGCAACCGAAAAACCACGGGAAAGGCTCCGGCGAAAACAGTGCCAGCCAATCCGGATAGGCAGCTGATCGTGCCACCAAGCCATGGTGCACCTGTAGCTACATCAACCAGTATCCAGGCCGCCACCTGGGGGTTTGCCCCACTGCGAACCCTCAGCGGGAGAAGCTTAGGCTCACTTGAGCATTATAATATGGACTGGAACGCTGCCGACCTGAGCGAGGTGAGCTCGCCATCACCAGCGGGCCAAATCTCGGAGCATCCGGCGGGGCCGAGCCTAGTGGCTCAAAATATGCACGCAGCAAAAGCTGCCCTTCTTGCGGCCGACTAAGCAGCAGCGGTAAGTTCTGACGAATAAAGATAACTCGGTTCACTTCTTTAAAAAAGATATCACTTATCCCTAGTCCCCGAGATTCGGGTCGAGTAATTGAGACTCGATTGAGTAAGGATTACTCGGCTTGAATCTTCACCAATAAGACTAACACCTCTTCTTTCCAGGTTTGCATGACCAAACGCACCCAGGTGCACCGCAAGCTCCTGCTGGATCACAAGAAGCTCTCTGACAAGTTCAAGCTGCTGCGAGCCAAGCTGAACATGATGGCCGACTCAGAGTCCAAGGCTGAAGGGCTGGAGAAACGGATCTCGGACCTCGAGGGTAAGTCACATCCTGTCCTTTAACTTGCACTCGCATGAGTTCTTGCATGCTGACTCTGCTATCTCGGCGCAGCCGCACAGAAGGAGCGCGAGCTTGCGCATCAGGCCTAGCTCAAGAAAGAGCAGGACGAGGTGTCCCGGCTGACGGCCGAGCTGGAGAAATCTCGGGGCCGCGCTGCCGAGCTGGAGAAGTCCGCCACCGAGGAAAAACAACTCCGAGATGAAGAGACTCGGAAACTCAAGGAGTCCCTTGAGGAGTCCGAATCTCGTGTGACCTCGGCAGAGGGCGAGCTCCAAGCCCTGAAGACTAAGATCACTCGGTGGGTGGGGAAATTTGCCTCCATCAACGGCCAGCTGGACAGTAAGTTCCCTCTTTTTCTGTTACTACCCGATATTCCATATTCACCTCCATGTGACTTATTTTGTTGTTAGCCCTTTTCGATTCAGAGCACTTCCCCCACTCCAAGGCTGCTGCAGACAACAGCACTAACAAGTTCCGGCAGAGGAAGATCAAAGAGGGTCCTATCTCGGCCGAATGGGACATGGATGACCACCTGGTGGCCCTGAAGTCCCGGATGACGCCGCTGAGGTCTATCGGAGTCGAACTCCTCTCCTCCGCGATCCGGGATTACAGCGTCCTCTGGCCCGAGTGCGAGCAACCCAAGTCAGTTGACGAGCTGGCCAAGTGCTTGCTGGCCTCCGAGGAACGACTCGACGATTGGCGGTCATCCGCCGCCCGAGTCGGTGCGGATGAGGCGCTGATGTATGTGCTATCCTGGTACGAGGGAATTGACCTCGACATGCTCAAGACCTTGTGGGATGGGTCGAAGTGGACCACTAACCCGGATCTTATCCGGCGTCGCCAAGACCTAGCCCACTCCCTCATCCAGTACGCTCCAGTGCACAGCTTCGTCCCGGGCTAGCGGGTTCCTCAAGCAGAGGAGATCGAATATGTCGGCGAGGACGAAGAGCACGTCGACGAGGAGATCCAAGCTGACACACCTCCCGGCACAGCCACTGGTGCCACTCCGGTACCCGCGACCGAAGAATCTGCCAAGGCCGCGGCCGAGGAGCCTGCCAAGACGGATGCTGCTCCTTCTGCTCCGAGTAGCTAGGATCCTGCTGCTTGACTTATCAAAAATTCAAATCATCAGATCCCCGAGATGCCGGGTGCAAATGTAATATAAACCTTAAGCTTTTATTGTTGGCACTTGGCACTTTACTTTGCACATTTTAACATGGTTAGACATATGCCGGATCATCTTGAACCGAGTCCCCGAGTTTATTTTCTTGTTTACCATACTTTGCAACCTTTGCTCTTGTCTACCATTTTTCGGTGTACGACAGTCGAGTCACAAGATTACCGAGATACGGCATACAATACTAAAAAACTTTGAGATATGGCTTAAAATCATCCGACATATAAGATAAAGAATTAAGCATAGAATTAACAAACAGCTTATGACGAATCGCGCTTGGGCCAAGTCCCCGAGTTTATTTTCTTGTGTACTAAGTGCCACAATCCCAGCTCTTGTCTACCTTTTTCGGTGTCTGACAGTCGAGTCACGAGACAGCAAAACTTAGCATACAATACTCGAAACTTTGAGATATGGTCTAGAGCCATCCGACATAAAACAAAAGGATAACGAAAAGAAACCGAATCGCTCCTGGACCGAGTCCCCGAGTCTGATTTCTTGTTTACTGCATCTTGCAATCTCTGCCCTTGCCTACCATTTTTGGTTTCTTTGGCATTCGGGTCACAAAATCACAAAGACATAGCATACAATACTTACAAACATGGAAACACGATTTTTGGAGCCATCTGACACTACAGGAAACATAGATAAACATGCAGACAACTCTGAATTCATAGCAAGGCAGTCCCCGAGTTTCATTTCAGGGTGCCGACATTTCATTTCAGGGTTTCGAGATACATACAGTGAGTCCTTAAGAGTAAAAGAGCGAAGAAGAGCTACATTCCAAGGTCCTTTGGTCTCCTCTCCGGATCTGTCCATCCTGTTCTTCACCTGTGCCTGAGCATCTATAAGATAATATGCATCATTGCTCAGAGCCTTGCTCACAATAAATGGCCCTTCCCAAGGAGGTGATAACTTGTGCATCCCGGTGGTGCGCTGCACAAGCCTAAGGACCAGGTCCCCCTCTTGGAACTTGCGCGGATTTACTTTCCGGCTATGATAGCGTCGGAGATTCTGCTGATATATCGCTGATTTGGACAATGCCAATTCTCGTGCTTCCTCGAGCAGATCGACATCATTTTCCCGGGCTTCCTTTGCCTCAGACTCGGTGTATAGTGCGACTCTTGGCGAGTCATGCTCTATGTCGGTTGGCAGAACTGCCTCTGCTCCATAAACCAGGAAGAATGGCGTATAACCAGTGGAGCGATTCGGTGTAGTCCTTAGACTCCACAATACTGCCGGGATCTCATCCAGACAACACCCCGAAGCACATAGCAGTGGCTCAATTAGCCGGGGTTTTATGCCAGATAGGACCAGTGCATTTGATCTTTCCACCTGTCCGTTGGACTATGGATGTGCAACCGATGCCAAGTCTAGCCGGATTCTCTTTTCCTGGCAAAACCGAGCAAAGGCTCCCTCGGTAAAATTGGTGCCATTATCTGTGATAATGCTGTGCGGGTGACCATACCTTAGGATAATATCCTTTAGGAATGATATGGCTGTGCGGCCATCGCACTTTCTTATTGGCTTTACTTCGATCCACTTGGTGAACTTGTCCACCATCACCAGGATGTGAGTCATGCTACCTCGGGCTGGCTTGAACGGTCCCACCATATCCAGACACCACACTGCAAATAGCCAGGTGATGGGGATAGTCTTGAGAGCGGACGCCGGCATATGAATTTTGTGGGCGAACCTCTGGCATCCTTCACATTTCCTGACAATGTGCTCTGCCTGTTGCAAAGCACAGGGCCAGTAGAATCCGTATCGGAATGCCTTAGCCACTATGGCTCTGGAAGAGGCATGATGACCGCACTCTCCCTGATGGATATCTCGGAGAATCTTTTCCCCCTCTTCTGGTTCGACACAGCGCTGAAGCACAGTGGTCACACTTCTCTTGTACAGCTCATGGTTGATGATAGTGAAGGATTTGGCTCGCCTCTGTATCTGTCTGGCCGAGACCTCATCACCCGGTAGATTGCCGTCCAACATGAATGTCATGATGGGTTGTGCCCATGCCGGTACCGGGCGAATGCCGAGTACAGGCTCATCGATTTCCATCGCATCAACCGACATTACCACGCCCGACATAGGCTGATGAGTCCCCGAGTCCTCCCAAGGAGTCCCCGAGTTCCGCCAAGCGGCTTTCCAGTTTTCCAACACCGTCGCCGAATCCTGCTGAATGTATCCGACATCCATGGAAGTCCCCGGGTCCTGCGGAGCAGTCCCCGAGTCCTGCTGCATGCTCCCGACATCCACGTCCATCGGGACGACGTCGGGTTCCGGATTACCCGGGATAAATATCGATTCAGACTTGGGTGAAGGTTTGATTGATGGCTTGCGAAGATGCTCCAGCGACACCCCGGGTGGGATGGCCTGCCGGTATGACCCAATCTTGGACAGCATGTCAGCACTTTCATTATCTGTTCGCCGAATGTGAGTGAACTCGCAACCATCAAAATATCCGGAGATCTTCTGCACATGGAACCGGTATGCCGCCATGTTGGCATCCAGGGCATCCCAGTTGCCTGATGTTTGCTGAATCACCAGATCCGAGTCGCCATAACATATGATCCGGCGAATTCCAATTTCCTTGGCCACCTTGAGTCCATGGATCAGAGCTTCATAGTCTGCGACATTGTTAGATGCCGCGAAGTGAACTTGCAGCACATACTTCAGCTGATCTCGCTTCGACGAGGTGAGAACCACACCGGCTCCCAGGCCCTCTTTTAATTTGGACCCGTCAAAGTGCATTCTCCAGTAATTGGAGTCCGGCAGAGATGGTTCATATTGCATTTCAGCCCAATCTACAAAGAAATCAGCCACTGCTTGAGATTTGATGGTATCTCTTCTCGCATATTGTGGCGCGTAAGCCGCGAGCTCGATAGCCCACTTGGCGACTCGGCCACTGGCATCCTTGTTGCCGAGGATTTCCGACACAGGGGCCGCACTTACGACAGTTATAGGATGCTCCTAGAAATAATGCTTCAATTTTTTGGCTGCCATGTAGACACCATAGGTAATTTTCTGGTAGTGAGGGTAGTTTTTTTTTGACGCGGAGAGTACCTCACTCAGGTAATACACCGGTCTCTGCACCGTATTCCCTCCTTCCTCTCGTTCTACCACCATCACGACACTAACGACTCGGTTAGTGGCCGCAATGTAGAGCAACATGGGTTCTCTCGGTAGTAGCGAAGCCAATATCGGCGCCGTAGCCAACATCTTTTTCAGCTCATGGAAAGCCACATCAACTTGCGGGGTCCAGCTAAACTTATCCGATTTTTTCATTAACTGGTACAAGGGCAGGGCCTTTTCTCCCAACCGACCTACGAAACGACTCAGAGATGCCAAGCATCTGGTGAATTTCTGGACATCCCGGAGGAATCTCGGTAACTTCATATTTTCTATTGCCTAGATCTTAGTCGGGTTTGCCTCGATACCTCGGCTTGACACGAGGAAACCGAGTAACTTGCCTGCCGGCACCCCGAATGTACATTTATCCGGGTTAAGGTTTAGCCGGAATTTCTGCAGGTTTGCGAATGTCTATTTGAGATCATATAAAAAGGTATGTTTTTCTTTAGTTTTGATGACTATATCATCGACATACACCTGCACATTTTTGCCTATCTGATCGTGCAAACATTTTTGCATACAGCGCTGGTAAGTAGCGCCGGCATTTCTCAGACCGAAGCACATGACACGATAGCAATAAGCCCCGTACGGGGTGATAAAGGCAGTCTTTATTTGATCAGAAGGATTCAATGGTATCTGGTGAAAACCAGAGTGCGCATCTACAAATGATAGTAGTTCACACCCGGCCGTGGAGTCGATCACTTGATCGATCCGGGGCAACGAGAATGGATCTTTCGGACATGCCTTGTTCAGATGGGTGTAATCGACACACATGCGCCAGACAGTGGCCGCGTTCGGGTCATCCTTCTTCTTTTCTACCAGGACCGGGTTAGCCAACCAGTCCGGGTACTTTACTTCCACGATGGAGTTTGATGCGAGTAGCCTGGCTAACTCGTCACCCACAGCCTTTCTTCTCTCTTCTGCGAGAGGCCGCGTAGGTTGCTTCACTGGCCTAGCGTCCGGCCTGACATGTAATGAGTGCTCAGCCAACTCCCTCGGAACACCCGGCAGATCCTGACTGGACCATGCAAAGATATCCCGATTCTCACGGAGGAAGTGGATGAGCTCGCTTTCCTATTTGCTGTCCAACCCGGCACCGATGATGACGGTGTGGTCCGGGTTAGACTCGTCAACGCCGATTTTCTTGAACTCCTTCGCCGCCTGGAAGGTTGCAGTCTGCTGCGGGTTAGCCAGACTCGGCATACCGAGTTGAGCGGACTGGGCAAGAGCCACCACCTCATGGATTCTCCTCTTCTCCGCAGGAATCACCAGTGACTCGGCCAGAAGCGACCCGGCCGAGGCACACTCCATGGAGCGCTTGTAGTCTCCCGAGATGGTGATGACACCATTTGGACCCGGCATTTTCATCTTCAGGTAGGCCACATGAGTGGACGCCATGAACTTGGCGAGTGCTGGCCTGCCGAGTAAGGCATGATACGGGCTTTCGAGGTCCACGACCTCAAACAGCAGACTCTCAGTTCGGCAGTTGCTCTTGTCACCGAAGGCGACATCAACCCAGACTGTGCCCATGGGTGCATGCGAGACACCCAGCACTATGCCGTGGAAGGTGGTTCTGCTTGGCTGCATCATATTCTCGGTTATTCTGAGTTTGACCATGGTGTCCCGGTACATAATGTTGATGCTGCTCCCGTTATCAACGACAACCCGGGTGAACCTGACATTGATGCTGGCCCCGATGAGTGTCGGATCCACCACTAGAGCATAACCCCCGGGTTTTGGCATGACCTTGGGATGGTCATTGATGCTCCAGCTGATCTGATCCTCGGACCAGTACATGAACTTGGGCACGGCCGGCATGACCGCGTTCACCTCCATCGCCCGCCGGTTCAAGCTCTGCTTATCCGTCGGCTCGGTCACAAAGACCATGTAGCTCTGGTGGGGCTCTCAGTATTCATTCTGCCGACTCGGGCTGGTATTGTTGTAGTTGTAGTTGTTGTTGTTGGCCACCTGATTGACATTTTCCGGCCTCTGCTGGGTGTTCAGAGGCTCAGTATTGGCACCAGTGAGAGGTGCAGGTCGGGACGTCGGACCAGCTTTCACCGGTTTGCGCTAATACCAACTGCAGTCCCGGGTCGTGTGCTGAGCCGGTCTGCTGGGGTGCTTGGTGTGGAAGCTGCAGGGGCCATCCAGCATCTTCTCGTAGGTGTATCTCTCCTTGTCATCCCACTGTTTCTTGTCACCGTTCCATGGCTTCCTCTCGCCATTCCACGGCCTCTTCTCGCCGTTCCACGGCTTTTTCTCGCCGTTCCACGGCCTCTTTCCTTCTGAGTTTTGGCCCCACGAGGGACCATCATTTTTCTGACGCTGGCTGCTGCCGGTATCCACTTGATTTTGGTCGACAGTGGCGACCTGGTCTGACCCGTACCGGTAATCCGGCCTGTCATCTCTTCTCTTGTTTCTGTTATCCGGGCGATCGCTATGCCTGCCCGATCTATCCCGGTCCTGAGCAGGGTATCTCCTGCCCGAGTCGACCTGGGCCAGTAAGGGCTGTGTCGGATCACCCAGGGCATAGCTGTCTGCTATTGCCATTGTCTCGGCCAAGGTGGCCGGCATTTCTCTCTGGAGTCTCTGCCAAAGCATGGAGCCATGTCGGCACCCTTGTGCAAACCATGCGATGGCCTGCGACTCGATAACTCCTTCACAGGAGTTGCGGATTGTACTCCACCGGGTCAGATACTCCCGGTCAGTTTCATCTTCCCTCTGCCGACACATGGACAGCTGCTGAGGGCGATTCGGCCTCTTGTAGGTGCTGGAGAAGTTGCTGACGAAAGCATCAGAGAAGTCCAGCCAGCAATCAATGCTGTTCTCCTCCAGGTTGTTCAGCCAGATCCGAGTTGGTCCCTCTAGCATTTGCGGTACATACCGCACAGCCCATCGGCGGCTGCCACCAGCGATGTGTACCGCAGTGACATAATCTGTCAGCCAGTCCTCCGGCTTAGTACTGCCGTCATACGTCTTGGCACCCCGGGGAAGTTGGAAGTTCGGCACCGGTGCCTGCTTCATTATCTGGGGTCCAAAACATGCAGGACCCGGTGGGCCTTGCTCCTCCAGGAGCTCAGACATATAGATTCTGTCAAGCTTGTTGCGGACATCATGTGCCGGCAGCTGGCGATTTCCCAGCCTAGCACCGAGTGCACCCTCGGTCGCCAGGTCTCTGTATCTTGTGTACCCGACACGCTCCATGGCCGGGTAACCATCATCGTATCGGTCGGCGGCCTGTTCGGCATACCCGGCACCCTGTCGTTGCCGAGGTTGATTAGGTGCCGGATACCGAGGTGGCTGACCCTGATTTGCCGGGTTAACCCGGCTAGCTCCTTGCCTGCCCGGAGCGGGTCCAGGGGCTCCCTGACCGGCATGGCCTTGCCCGGCTATCTACTTTCCGGCGTATACCGGATCATACGCGTGCAGCTGTTTGTTTTTACCAGAGTTTACACTCCGGTCACGACTTCCGCCGACATACGGCGATGAGGCCTGTCCCTTGGACATGCCACCGGCACCACCATTGGAGTGGATGTACCGGGATCCACCTACATCCGGGTTTGCATTCCGGAAAGCTTCATTCTGACGGTTGGCGATGGCCACCAACTCGTTTACCCAGTCCTGCTGCCTACGACGAGCTTCACCGGATAAGTTGGGTAACTCGGCTGCGGCTGCCTCTACAGCTCTAAGGTTCTTGCCGGGAGTGCTGTACTTCGGCCTATCCGCCGACACATGACTAGCAGTTCTACTAGATTTGGCTCTACCATCTCTAGCAATCTCGGCATTGAGGTCTCTACCTCGGGCACGCACCTCATCTATGCGACTAACAGGGTTTCCTATTGGTGTAAAACCATGAGCCTTGTTATACTCACGGAGGGAAATATCAAACTCTTGCCTGACCCGGGCTACCTCCAGAGCCTCCTGGAGTATGTTCTTGCGCTGTTCCTCCAGCTCAGCCTGAGCCAAAGCAGCATCTGCATTTGGAGCCACTGGGGTGGCCAACTTCTCGATCACGTCCTGAAGAGGACTCGGCGTCACCGGCACACGCGATGTACCGGCTTGCACCTGACGGTTCTCCGGCCTCTCCAGCGGCGGGCGTGTGTCCTGGTAGACCTGGTGCTGGCCTCGGCTTCCCCAGCCATGGCACCGCCTGCACCGATACCCGGAGCAGTCATCATGACCTCCACGCAACTAGCGGGGTGAGCGATACGCCGGCCGCGAGCTGCGCAGACTGCGGGAGGATCCGCAGCAACCTGCACCCCTTCGGGAAACCTGCAGGGGACCTCGGTGGCGACGTAGACGGTGAGCGAGCCGAACTCGATGAGGCAGCCGTTCCGGGATAGCGGACTGCTGCCGAAACAGCCCGCGTTGTCGCTGACGACGTTGAGCGAGCCGAACCTGTGGACAAGGCCACAGAGAACATGCTCGCCCGAGGTGATTAAGGAACCCGTCCGGATGAACACACCAGCCAGCGCCTCTGCTGGCCCCACGGTGGGCGCCAACTGTCGTGGTGGTGCACGGACAGATGTCATAGGTAGGCTTAAGATGGGACCGATGGACGCTGGAGGCACCGGGGAGGGCTAGCGCGTATGAAGACGCACACAGAAACACACGAACACACACACGGTTTTACCCAGGTTCAGGGCTCTCGTGAGGAGATAAAACCCCTACTCCTGCTTGTCTGTTATTATGGTGGATTACACTCGAGCTACACAACGCTCCTTGAGCTGTATGAGAAGAACTATGAGCTCTGGGCTCTCTACCGAGTCTTGGGATGGCTCCCTGGCTCTCTGTTGCTCTGGTGGGAATGTCTAGAGCGAATACGCGTGAGGCAAAAGATCGTCTCATGCGTCCCCGTAAGAGGAGCCCATGGTGCTCCTTATAAAGGGAAGCCCAGGGCACAAGTTAGGGCTGACGTTGGTGCTGGCGTAGCCCGCACTGTGGCCACGTCCGGTCCTCTAGCTGCTTCGGTCATCCCTGCGTGGCATGTCCAATCTATCAACTCCTGTGCACTGCTCCCTGGTACTGCTTCGGTCAGCAGCATGGAGGCCTGACTGCCCATCCCATGACCTCCGAGTCAAGGGTTAGGCAGCGCGTCATGTCCTGCCAGTGGCACGACGCCTGCCCCGTGATTGTAGGGACAAGACGTGAGCCTTGACCGTCCACCGGGATAGAGCTCCATTTCCCCCGATCCGGCATCGGCATGCCAGATACTTCATAACTCGGTTTCACCTTCCTTGCACATAAGAAGAACAAAGGAGGCCCCGACATATAACTCGTCTGATCCGACATCTGGATATGTCGGTCAACCTTGACCCGGTCGACCCAGGGTATGTCAATATGGTATGTCGGTTATCGTTGACCCGGTCAACTCCGGGTCTTCACATATCTCGTCATCTTGACCCTATCCAGGGGTTGCCCCCCGACAGGACCTATGACAGATGAGAATGATGTGAAGAGAAAGGAACTAACTGAGCTGGTTGAATGTCTTCTGGTATTAGAAGAAATTCAGTGGATGCAAAGGTCTCGGGCTAATTGGCTGAAGAATGGAGATAGAAACACGGTGTTTTTTCATGCATACGTTTCGGCAAGGAGGAAAAAGAATTTTATAAAGAATCTGAGGGATGATAATGGTATTCTGTTGGAAGGTACGGATGTGCTAAACGATCATGTTAAATCTTATTTTGCTAACCTGTTTACTTCTAAAGTGAATCATACAGACCCTATGGTTTTGCAAAAAGGTGCGGCTAAGGTAACTGAGTCGATGAATGAGATGTTAATGCAACCGTATGATGCTGATGATGTTTGAAAAGCTGTTTTTAGTATTGGGGATTTAAAGGCACCCGGTCCGGATGGGCTTCATGCTGTTTTCTTTAAGAAATACTGGGATATCTTGGGACCTGACATAACTCAAGAAGTTTTATTTGCAATTAATTCGAGGCAAATCCATGCTGAGTGGAATGACACTACTATCATTATGATTCCGAAGGCTGATTCCCCGGAGGTGGTCACTCAGTTCCGTCCAATCAGTTTATGCAATGTTCTTTACAAGATTATTTCGAAAATGTTGGCAGCTAGATTAAAGAGTATTCTACCGGAGATTATTTCCCCTACCCAAAGTGCTTTTGTCCCTGGTAGATTGATCACAGATAACATTCTTGTTGCTTATGAATGTGTGCATAAGATTAAAAATAAAAGATCAGGACAGTATGGTCTCTGTGCGGTAAAGCTTGATATGCATAAGGCATATGATAGAGTGGAATGGTTTTTCTTGAGGAATATTATGGAGAAATTGGGATTTAATACAGAATGGATTGAGATGATAATGGCTTGTGTTAGCTCAGTTTGATACAATGTGAGATTTAATTCTCAGGAGACGGAGAGCTTTATTCCTATGAGAGGTATTAGACAGGGAGATCCTCTCTCTCCCTATCTTTTCTTACTTTGTGCGGAAGGTCTTTCCAGCATGTTGCGGTATGAAGAAGAAGTTGGTGGCATTGAGGGAATTAGAGTGTGCAGGAATGCACCGTCAGTCTCACACCTTTTATTTGCTGACGATTCTCTAATTCTTATGAGAGCGGATGTGTTAAATGCAACTTCCTTACAGCAGGTGTTGGATCTTTACTGTGCAAATTCAGGACAGATGGTGAGTTTGTGGAAATCAAGTATATTTTTCAGTCCGAATACAAATGTGAATACTAAAGCTGAAATTTGTCAAGAGCTGCACATTGATACTGAAGCTCTTTCTGACAAATATTTGGGGTTACCGGCGATGGTGGGAGCGGATCGTAGTGATTGCTTCAAACACTTTATAGAAAGAATCAAAATTCGATTAAAAGGATGGATGGAGAAACAATTATCTTTGGGAGGTAAGGAGATTTCATTGAAAGCTGTTGCGCAATCAATTCCAGTGTTTGCAATGTCAGTGTTTAATTTGCCAAAAGGAGTGTGCAAGGATATAACAGATGTGATTGCCCAATTTTGGTGGGGAGATGATGAAGATGACAAGAAGATGCATTGGTATTCTTGGTGGAAAATGTGCTACCCTAAATGTGAGGGAGGTATGGGGTTTAGAGACCTTCATTCTTTTAATCTTGCACTATTAGCAAAGCAATGTTGGAGGCTAGTTACAAATCCAGATTCTTTATGTGCTCGAATTTTAAAAGCAAAATACTACCCCAATGGAAGCATATTGCAGGCTGGTCCAAAAAAGGGTTCGTCTTTCACATGGCAGAGTATAGTGGCAGGTATTGCAACTTTTAAACGAGGCTACATCTGGAGAATTGGTACTGGAGAAGATGTTAACATTTGGACTGATCCCTGGATTCCCTCGAGCCCGGATAGAAAGGTTATTACTCCGCGTGCTCAAATATTAATTTCGAAGGTTAGTGACCTGATTGACCCAGCCACGGGTACCTGGGATGAGGTTCTTATCACTGATATTTTTAACCCTTTGGATGTGGAGAGAATTCTGAGAATTCCGTTAAACTATCATGCTTTTGATGATTTCATTGCCTGGCACTTAAACAGAGCAGGCACTTTCTCAGTTCGGTCTGCATACCATGCTGAATGGATTCATACTTTCAGGGGGCATGCAAATTCAGTCCCAGGGCCAGGGCGATCAGCGAATGCCCCCGTTTGGTGAGCACTATGGAAGCTTCAGGTCCCATGTAAAATCCAGGTTTTTGGTTGGAGGGTGCTTCATGGAATTATCCCTCTAAAATGTATACTAGCAAACAGACACATTGGTACTTCAGGAGAGTGTCCGATATGTCATCTTGCTGCAGAAGATGTGAAACATATCTTTTTTCAATGTCAGCCTGCAATTGCATTATGGAGGAGGCTTGGGATGTTAGATAAGATCTCTACCTTTACTCACTATGAGAGATCTGGATCGGTTATTATTGAAGAAATATTAAATCAGGAGGATTCTATGTTGCAGATTATGCCAAATGTTGGATTCAAGGAAGTGGTGTTGATTGGATGTTGGTACTTATGGTGGATCAGGCGAAGAGTAACTCATAATGAACAAATACCACAGGTTGCGAGATGGCACATCTCAATTTTGGCAATTGCTAGTAATCATAAGAAGGCTTTGGATTGGGTTTCAATGAGTACTTCAGAGAGGTGGGTAAAACCCGATCCTAATTTTGTGAAATTAACTGTTGATGCCGCATTCCATGTTGATATGGGAGCGGGTGCCACGGGTGCTATTTTACGTGATAATCGCGGGAATTTCATCGCTGCCCAATGCGTATATGTTGAGAGGGGTGCGGATATTATCTCCATGGAAGCAAGAGCAATGAGGGATGGCCTGATTCTTGCCAATTCGTTAGGCCTTCACAATGTTGAAGCAGAATCTGATTCTTTGGATGTGATTAATTTTTGCACGGGCGAAAACCAATGGTGGGATGCGTCTGCGGCAACTTTTGCAGAGTGTGTGGATTTATCTACAACGATTGGAAATGTCAAATTTAAACATTGTCCTCGTTCAGCAAATGAAGTGGCACATATGGTAGCTAAGAAGGGTTTTGTTAGCAATATCTCATGTAAGTGGGTCGATGAACCCCCTAGTTTTATTCTTGACAAACTTATAGATGATGTAACTATTGTGGGCACTTGAAGCAGAAAGTTTCAGACGCACTCTTTTCTTACCAGGGTACCTAAGGGGACTGGAAGGTTTTTAATGAGGCGGATTGCTAGCTTAATATATTTTTATTTCAAAAAAAAGAGGGAGTAGTCTCCCTCGGGGCTGAGGGCTCATGCCGGTAGCTATGTGGTTCATCTCTCTCTCCCATGGTGTGATCTTTATTTGATCATTAGCTTTGTAATCTAGTTGAATCCATAGATGTTACTCTTCATTATCTTATGAATTATGCTACTCAAGTGGTTTTATTAATGTAATTTCCGGAGTCACCTTTGTCCCATGGTGCGAAGTTGACAGTGTGCGCACCGTGTGTGGCTCTTAGGCTAAAGATTACAGGAATACTTATCATGAGTTATTATTTGTGTTGGATGTCTCTATAAAATTATGGTGTTTGTTTAGTACTATTTAGGGGGCTCAAGTTGACAGTGTGGGGTTCCCTAGATGTGGAATGCGACTTTAAGGTGTGCTTTTATAGCCCTACGTAGTGGATTGGTGTTCGTTATCCAACAAGAGAATAATTCAGAGTAGCATAATGAAGAGGAAATATTTATGTATTCAATTATATTATTATTGTTGAGAGTGTCCACTAGTGAAAGTATGATCCCTAGGCCTTTATTTCCAAGCATTGAAACACCGTTTACACCTTTGTCTTGTCCTCTTGCATTGAAGAGGATTGGGACACTTTTACATTCTTGTTTTGTTACATTAAACTTCCATCCATTAAATCAACCATCTTGTTCTTTAAACTTGTTTAGTGCATAATCAACTAAAACTTGTGACACTTTAGTTGTAGGGAATAGATAACTTTTCCTTCTTGCTCATGCGGATCGATACCCTACTTCCACATTGAGAGGTGCTACAGTGATCCCCTGCTCTTGGGGGTTATCACCCCTACGGGAAGTCTTTGAGATCCTCTATTATTCGGATTTTAACTAGGCTACGTAAGGTTCATGAAATAAAAAGAACACTTCATTCCAAAGCACAATAGATATTTAGTTACAACATCCAATATATATATATAGGTAAATTATATAAATATAATATATTTAACTTCAAAATAAATACATATGTTTATGGCGTATCACCACTAGCGAGTCCCCTTCCGAGATGTCCCCCACTCCAAGGTAGAGTGGGTATCCCGATAAGATGGCCACCTTGTCGATGCAACATCGCGATGGACGTCACAACATCGCTCCATCATAGTCCCTTCGTACGGTTGACAAGGCCTCTGTGCCGCCACATCACGGTACCACAATTCCTCGTTTCTGGCCACAATGTTGTTTCTGTCATACTTCCGCATTATTCCCAACATGCCGTCACCGTGTCAACCACCGCGAGTTCACATCATCAACTTTTTGTATACTTCATTGCGTCGGTAAGTTATGATCAAACCAGTTACATAGAGTTCATCTCTATCACCCGCTCATCCAATTATCGTAGTACTTGGAGGAAGTCAACGTAGTTTTTGATCGGTAGTATCTTCTTTTAGAACCATTATTGTTTGTAGAAAACCTTTGTCGCCTTCTTTCATGTTGTTCACAAATCTATGAAGACAACTATTGCATCATTCAGGGTAGCTTAGGAACTTATACATCAACCATGTTCCGCACATTGTTCATAAATTTTTCAAACGCTAATAATTGGAGAGACCCACTGCCATCCTAAATTTCCAAAGATATCAAAACAATTGTTGTAAAATTGATGTTGGGCCCGTTGAGAGAGATGGAAGGCGGCGAGATCCAGGTCTTAAGAGAGGGAAATATTTGTCGGGGGATCAGGCATGGCCTTCGGTCTAGTATTGCAGCTCGGGGAGGGGAATGTGCACTACCACTTCTGAGGCTTCTGGTGCTTATGTAGCACCTTTGACTAATAGATGAGTTGTAAGTGCCTGTTAGGGGAACTACCTAATTATCCTTTCAGTGGAAGTTTATGTTCAGCGTAGGAGTAGTGTTTGTAGGGGGCACTCTTTTTCCCATTAGTGGAGCTACAAACTCTACTAATAGGCCATACATGAACTGCATTTAGAGGAAGGTCAACTCAAACGAGACGATCTTATAGGGTTTAGGAAAAACAAGTTTTTTGAGCCTCGAGGCCTACCACTTATGGCCCTCTGGTATTTTTCAGTGGTTATGTACACCACTAAGGGGCACACTCTCTCTACTATGTGGGATAGACAAGTTGAGAGTTTTTTGGTCGTGGGAAAACCAGTGTTCCATCTGACATTTCTTTAGGACCTATTTTAAATGACATCTGGTGTGGCCATTTTGTAGGAGAGGATGTGGATGCGATGACACCATGCTTCTCCTTCTCGATGGCTTAATCACAGTAGCAGTGTGGTGTCAACTTATTCGTTAGTCCGTTAGAGAGCAAGGGTGATAATATTTTCTGGACATCGGGGGCCCACCCATATCACGTAGGTTTATTCCAAAAGAAGTTTACAACAAGATTTTCATATCAAAAGGCTTTTGTCACAACCGTGTAGTAGGGGGCTCTCACGGATAACTGCAAAAATTGGGACCATAGCCGGTGGGCCCACCAGGAAGATGCACGAGACTCAACCTTCAAGACCCGGCATGCCAGCCTGCATGCCACAGCATCGCCAGCCCGGTTAGAATCCACACCCATCTTGGACGCATCGAATGAAGAGATGGGCTTCCTGGAATAACGTACCTGGAGAGCTTACGCGGAGCCCATGACTTAGCCACAAGGAGGTTCGTTCCAGGGAAGGTTCGACGGGGTCAACACGGTGATGCAGCCCTCTACCCTACTCGGATCATGCTCGCCACCTGGGAAGAGACTCACTCCCCAGCAAACCGAAGAGATGAGGCCGGCAGAAGACATGGACGACAAGGCTTGAGCCGACAAGATCATGGCACGACGACATCACCAGAGGATGGCTGGAGAGGGGCTGTCAGAGCCACCAACCCTCTGCCATGTCGATCCACGGCTAAAGCAGATCAACTTTAGGCCACCATCGTGGCGCGCCCGTAGAGGGAAGATGTCCCTGTGCATCTCCCTTCCTTTAGCTCCACTTTAGGCTCCCCTCCCCCCCCCCCCCGCCACCGCCGCCCCGAGGGAAAGGGCACATGCCTCTCTGGTAACCGCCTGTGGTGACCCTCTGCACTATAAAGGGAAGGCCAAGGCCACGGGATGAGGAGCAGACAGATAATTCTCCACCCAAGTCTTAGGTTAGAAAAGAGAGAAGGATAAGAAGGAAGAGAGGTGATCTCCCCTGGAAAGGATCTGATCTTCTTCTTCCTCCTTGCGACCACCGGATCTATACCCGGGAACTGCCATTGTATCCATCGAACCGCCCATGGCAACCACACATATTCAAACATGCAGGTGTAGGCTTCTACGCTTCCAAGCGGCCTTAACCTAGTTAAACCTTCCTGTACTCTCTCTGTGTGTGATCCTCGATCAAGCGCCCCATGCCAAATCTCTAAAAGGTGGTACGTCGTACTCACGGTGTCTGTGATCCAAGACACGACAGATTTCAAAGTCGCTCATTATATTGTTATATTAGAATAATGTTTAAGCCTTGAATGAAGGCGAATGTGTTTTTTAATGTTTCATCGGATGTAACTTTCTTTTCACATGTAGTCGTGCATAATATTTCATTGATCTGTTGTTTGTAATTGTCTTTCGATTCATCCATGAACAAAACATCCAGATAACCACTGTCTTAAATTGTCTTTCGATTTGTATGCTGTACTCGTATATGAGAAAATTCATACGATCGAACTTAACATAACAAATTAAAGTTGGTCAGATGAAAGCCTGGCCCTAATACTAGAGTTTCAGCGTTAGGTCTATTCCGTCAGCTCAGCATTATTGTTTGGTGTGTGACAATACGGAACACCCTACTATGAGGTGTCCTACGCTGAGACTACCCAAACCTTCTGCTTTTACTGCTGGCTTTGGTACAGATGAGACACTTTTTCTTCAGCTGCCGGATAGTGTGTTTATGGCTCACCTTGCACCGACGAGTTCGCCGACTGCTTTGGTTTCGATTGTTGGTGAGATGGTTCCTGCTGCGGCCATTCAGAGTTTGTTGTCACGGATGTGCCCTACTAGTTCGCAGTGGAATTGGGAGGCCATTCCTCACGGCACTGATGCTTTTTTGATCGGCTTCCCTTCCATGGAGGATCTTCAGAGGGTTGACGGTTTTCAGATGAGTGTGCCTTCTTATAATGCTCAGGCTTCCGTCTCCATTTGGACCGCACAGGACATCCCTCCCAGGAGGGAACTCGAGAGGGTGTGGGTCCATGTCCAGGGGGTTCCCTACACTGTTCGCCATTTTCTGGGTCTGTGGGCTGTCGGTACTCTCATTGGTGCGACGTTGGATGTGGATTTGGTCACTCTCCGTAGCCGTGGTATTGTTAGGATCTTGGTTGCTATGCTCGACTCCAAGGTTCTCGACAAGCGGTGCGATGATATTGGCCCGTATATTGGGGCTGCTTGTGTCGTCAAGCTTAGGGAGTATGACTTCTTTTTCCGTCGTGAGCCTGCGGATTTTGTGCCGGATGCTAGCTTTGTCCCTTTCTTCTGGAGACGTAAAGGGGATGACGAGACCGGTAATGATGGAACCGGACATGATAAGGGGTCTAAAAATCAGTTGAGTGCGCCTTCTGCGTCTGGTTCTCAGAGTTCTAATATGGAGGTGGATGGGTCTGCATCTGACGCTCCTAATGTTGGGCATGCTGTGGCTTCGTCTGCTTTGTCACCTGTTTTTCCGGGGATGGCTATTACACCCTACAACCCAAAGCCGAGGACTCCTTTGGCTACTCAGATTGTTGAGAGAGTTCGGATGTCTTCACCGCACTTGTTGGGGCCGATTTCGACGTCACCTGTTGTTGATACACCCGAGGATGGGCTGCCGTCTACTGGGTCTTCCTTGGCTGTTTCGGTTCATGCTGGAGGACCGGTGCTGCCCTTGACTCCTCCGAGGCAGCATGCTGGTCATGTACCGGCAGCTGCGCCGTCGAGGGCCACCGTTTCTGCGACCGTGGATGGTGTCACGGGCAGCCAGGCTGCTGCCGGGCGGTCCGGGACGGCTGTGGAGGTTCACCGCCCTGTACCCTGCCTTTCCCCTGGCCCACCGCAAGCAGCCGTGGCTGCAGTGGTGGTGGCTGACGGGGGAGGGCAGTCTGTGGGCTGTGTGGGTTCGGACCTGGGGGGAGGCTCTTCTCCGACCTTGCCTACCCGGGGTCCGGCCATTGCGGACGGTGTGCAAGCCGTGGCGACTGAGGTGGTCTCGACTTCACCTTTGACCCCTCAGTCGCAGCCGACCGAGCTCATGGCTGGGTTGGGGACTGGGTTGGTTTCTACTTCACCTTCACCAACCCATGTCTCGGCCTCTCCTTGTACACCTCTCCCTTCGCCGCAGCGGAAGGTTTGGGGTGGCGAAGGACGGCTCTTCTGTTACGGATGAGGATTCTATGGTGAAGGCCATGCGCCGTAAAGCGGAGCTGAATCTTGAGTCGGCTGGTATGATATCGTCTAAGAAGTCTTTTCTTTCTTTTTCACCTCTTTCAATTCAATCTAAGCTCAATTCTGTTGGTATTAGCTTTAGGTAGTTGTAATTGTCGGGGGGCAGCCCCCGAGTAGGGTCAATATGGTGAAATAAGCGTGGACTCGGAGTTGACCGAGTCAATGGTAAACCGACATACACATGGGCTTACCCGGGGTCAACCGGGTAAGGGCTTACCGACATAGCCCTATGTCGGATCATGCATATTATATGTTGGAATCTTCTTGGTTGTTCTTATGTGCAGGAGAGGAGAAACCGAGTTAGGAAATATCTGGCATGCCTATGCCGGATCGGAAAGAATGAAGCTCTATCTCGGCATTGGTCATGGCATACGTCTTGTCCCTACAATCACGGAGCAGGCGTCCTGCCACAGACAAGATGGGACGCACTGCCTAACCCTTGACTCGGTGGTCATGGGATGGGCAGTCAGTCCTCCATGCTGCTGACCTACGCAGTACAGGGGAGCAGTGCACAGGAGTTGATGGATTGGACATGCCACGCGGGGGTGACGGAAGCAGTCAGAGACCCAGGCGTGGCCGCACTGTGACGGAAGCAGTCAGAGACCCAGGCGTGGCCACAGTGCGGCCTATGTCAGCACCAACGTTAGCCCTAACTCTGTACCCTGGGTTTCCCTATATAAGGAGCACCAGGGGTTCCACGATAGAAGGATCCCCAGATACATGCCTAGACACTGGACAAATACTTAGTCATTTCCTTAAGAGCTAGCAGGAGAGCCAGAGATCCATTCTGAGACTCAGTAGAGAGCTTGTAGCTTGCAGTTCATCCCATACAGCTCAAGGAGCAGCTTGTAACTCGGCTGTAATCCACATATATAGATCAGACAGGCAGGAGTAGGGGTGTTATCTCCTCACGAGAGCCCCGAACCTCGGTAAAACCGTGTGCGTGTGTGTGTGTGTTCGTGTGTAGTACGTTTTAACGTGCAAACCCTCCCCGGTACCTCCAGCGTCCATCGGCCCCACCTAAGCCTATCTATGGCATCTGTCCGTGCACCACCACGACAGTTGGCGCCCACCAGTGGGGCCAGCAGCGGCGCTGGCTGGTGTGTTCATCCGGACGGGCTCCTTCATCGCGTCGGGTGAGCGCGTTCTCTGTGGCCTTGTCCACAGGTTCGGCTCGCTCAACGTCATCAGCGACAACGCCGGCTGGTTCGGCAGCAGGCCGTTACCTCGGAACGGGTGCCTCATCGAGTTCGGCTCCCTCACCGTCTACGTCGCCACCGAGGTTCCCTGCCGGTTTCCCGAAAGGGTGCAGGTTGCTGCGGATCCTCCCGCTGTTTGCGCAGCTCGCGGCCGACTGTATCGCCCGCCCCGCTAGCTGTGCAGAGGTCATGATGACCGCCCCGGTTGCTGGTGCCGGGGTGGCCGAGGTCAGCACCAGGTCTGCCAGGACGGGGCGCCCGCCGCTGGAGAGGCCGGAGAACCGTCAGGAGCAGGCCGGCACTTCTGCTGTGCCGGTGGCACCGAGTCCTCTTCAGGACGTGATCGAGAAGCTGGCAACCCCAGTGGCTCCGAGCGCAGATGCTGCTCTAACTCAGGCGGAGTTGGAACAGCAGCGCAAGGAGATACTCCAGGAGGCCCAGGAGGTGGCCCGATTCAGACAGGAGTTTGACATATCTCTCCGTGAGTACAACATCGCTCATGGTTTTACGCCGGTAGCCAACCCGGTTAGTCGCATAAATGAGGTACGTGCCAGAGGTAGAGACCTCAATGCTGAGATAGCTAGAGATGGTAGAACCAGATCTAGTAGAACTGCTAGTCATGTGTCGGCGGGCCGGCCGAAATACAGTACCCCTGGCAAGAACCTTAGAGCTGCTGAGGCTGCTATAGCAGAGTTACCTAATTTATCCGGTGAAGCTCGTAGTAGGCAGCAGGACCGGGTGAATGAGTTGGTAGCTGTAGCCAACCGACAGAATGAGGCATTCCGGAATGCAAACCCGGATGTAGGTGGGTCTCGGTACCTCTACTCAAATGGTGGTGCCAGGAGGAGTGTCCAAGGGACAGGCCTCTTCGCCACATGTCGGCGGAAGCCGTGGCCAGAGTGTGAACTCTAGGTAAGAACAAACAGATGCAGGCGTATGATCCGGTGTATGCCGGAAAAGCAGATTGCTGGCCAAGGCCAACCCGGTCAGTGAGCCCCAGGACCCGTTCACGGCAGACATGAAGCCAACCGGGTCAACCCGGCAAATCCGGGTCAACCACCTCGGTATCTGGTACCCAATCCACCTCGGCAACAACCGAGTGTCGGGTACGCCGAGCAGGCCGCTGACCGATATGACGATGGTTACTCGGCCATGGAGCGGGCCGGGTACACAAGATTCAGAGATCTGGCGACCGAGGGTGCACTCGGTACTAGGCTGGGAGCTCGCTAGCTACCGGCTCACGATGTCCGCAACAAGCTTGACCGAATCTATCTGTCTGAACTAGTTGGAGGAGCAAGGCCCACCGGGTCCTGCATGTTTTGGACACCGGATCATGAAGCAGCCACCGGTGCCGAACTTCCAGCTCCCCCGGGGTGCCAAGACCTATGACGGCAGCACCAAGCCGGAGGACTGGCTAACAGATTACGTCACAGCGGTGCATATCGCTGGTGGCAGCCGCCGATGGGCTGTGCGGTATGTACCGCAAATGCTAGAAGGACCAGCCCGAATCTGGCTGAACAACTTGGAGGAGAACAGAATTGATTGCTGGCTCGACTTCTCCGACGCTTTCATCAGCAACTTCTCCAGCACATACAAGAGGCCGAATCGCCCTCAGCAGCTGTCCATGTGTCGGCAGAGAGAAGACGAAACAGACCGGGAGTATCTTACCCGGTGGAGCACGATCCGGAACTCCTGTGAAGGGGTAATCGAGTCACAGGCCATTGCTTGGTTTGCGCAAGGATGTCGACATGGCTTCATGCTTTGGCAGAGACTCCAGAGGGAGATGCCGGCCACTTTGGCCGAAACAATGGCAATAGTAGATAGCTATGCACTCGGTGATCCGACACAGCCTTTGCTGACCCAGGTTGATGTGGGCAGGAGGTATCCGGCTCAAGACCGAGACAGGTCAGGTCGGCGTAGCGATCGCCCGGACAACCGAAACAAGAGAAGAGATGACCCGCCGGATTACCGGTATGGGTCAGACCAGGTTGCAGCTGTCGACCAAGATCAAGTGGGTGCTGGCAGCAGCCAGCGCCAGAAAAATGATGGTCCCTCTTGGGGCCAGAACTCGGAAGGGAAAAGGCCGTGGAACGGCGAGAGGAAGCCTGGAACGGTGAGAGGAAGCCGTGGAACGGCGAAAAGAAACCATGGAATGGCAACAAGAAGCAGTGGGATGACCAGGAGAGGTACACCTATGAGAAAATGCTGGATGGCCCCTGCTGCTATCACACCAGGCACCCCAGCAGACCGGCTCAACATTCGACCCGGGACTGCGATTGGCACAAGCGCAAGCCAGTAACTGCTGGTCCGACATCCAGACCTGCACCTCTCACTGGTGCAAACACTGAGCCTCTGAACACTCAGCCGAGGCAGGAAAATGTCAACCAAGTGGCAACAACAACAACAACTACAACCGCAACAACAACGCCGGCCCGAGTCGGCAGAACGAGTACAGAGAGCCCCATCAGAGTTACATGGTCTTTGTGACCGAGCCGACGGACAAGCAGAGCCAACATCGGCGTGCAATGGAGGTGAACGCGGTTATGCCGGCCGTGCCCAAGTTTATGTACTGGTCCGAGGATCAGATCAGTTGGAGTATCAAGGACCATCCCAAGGTCATGCCGAATCCCGGAGGTTATGCTCTAGTGTTGGATCCGACATTCGTCGGGCCCAGCATCAATGTCAGGTTTACCCGGGTCCTTGTTGACAACGGGAGCAGCATCAACATCATGTATCGGGACACCATGGTCAAACTCGGGATAACCGAGAACATGATGCAGCCAAGCAGGACCACCTTCCATGGTATCGTGCCGGGTGTGTCGCATGCGCCCATGGGCACAGTCTGGGTAGATGTCGCATTTGGCGACAAAAGCAACTGTCGGACTGAGAGTCTGCTGTTCGAGGTCGTGGATCTCGAAAGCCCTTATCACGCCTTACTCGGTAGGCCAACACTCGCCAAGTTCATGGCGTCCACTCATGTGGCCTACCTGAAGATGAAAATTCCGGGTACCAAATGGTGTCATCACCATCTCGGGTGACTACAAGCGTTCTATGGAGTGTGCTTCTGCCGGGTCCTGTCTGGCCGAGTCTTTGGTGATTGCTGCGGAGAAGAAGAGAATTCTTGAAGTGGTGGCTCTGGCCCAGTCTGCTCAACTCGGCATGCCGAGTCCGGCCAACCCGCAGCAGACTGCAACCTTCCAAGCGGCGAAGGAGTCCAAGAAGGTCGGCGTTGACGAGTCTAACCCGGACCACACCGTCATCATCGGTGCCGGGCTGGACAGCAAATAGGAAAGCGAGCTCATCCACTTCCTCCGTGAGAATCGGGATATCTTTGCATGGTCCAGTCAGGATCTGCCGGGTGTTCCGAGGGAGTTGGCTGAGCACTCATTACATGTCAGGCCAGATGCTAGGCCAGTAAAGCAACCGACACGGCGTCTTGCCGAAGGAAGAAGGAAGGCTGTGGGTGACGAGTTAGCCAAGTTACTCGCATCAAATGCCGTTGTAGAAGTGAAGTACCCGGACTGGTTGGCTAACCCGGTCCTGGTAGAAAAGAAAAAAGATGATCCGAATGCTGCCACTGTCTGGCGCATGTGTGTTGACTACACACACCTGAACAAGGCATGTCCTAAAGATCCATTCCCGCTGCCTCGGATCGATCAAGTGATCGACTCCACGGCCTGGGTGTGAACTACTCTCGTTTGTAGATGCGTATTCTGGTTTTCACCAGATACCGCTGAACCCTGATGATCAAATAAAGACTGCCTTTATCACCCCGTACGGGGCTTATTGCTATCGTGTTATGTGTTTTGGTTTGAGAATGCTGGCGCTACTTATCAGCGTTGTATGCAAAAATGTCTGCATGACCAGATAGGTAAAAATGTACAGGTGTATGTTGACGACATAGTCATTAAAACTAAGAAAAACACACACTGCTGGATGATCTCAAAGGAGACATTCGCAAACCTGCGGAAATTCCGACTTAAGCTTAATCCGGATAAATGCACATTCGGTGTACCAGCAGGAAAGTTACTCGGTTTCCTCGTGTCTAGCCGAGGTATTGAGGCGAACCCGACTAAGATCCGAGCGATAGAAAATATGAAATTGCCGAGATGCCTCCGAGATGTCCAGAAATTCACCGGATGTCTGGCTTTTCTGAATCGTTTCCTAGGTCGGTTGGGAGAAAAGGCCTTGCCCTTATACCAACTGATGAAAAAATCGGACAGGTTTAGCTGGACTCCGCAAGCGGATGCGGCGTTTCATGAGCTGAAAATGATGTTGGCTACTGCGCCGATACTGGCTTCGCCACTACCGAGTGAGCCCATGCTGCTCTACATTGCGGCCACTAACCGGTCGTTAGTATCGTAGTGGTGGTGGAACGAGAAGAAGAGGGAGCTACCGTGCAGAGGCCGGTGTATTATTTGAGTGAGGTGCTCTCTGCATCAAAACAAAACTACCCTCACTATCAGAAAATGACTTATGGTGTCTACATGTCGGCCAAAAAACTAAAGCATTATTTCCAGGAGCACCACATAACTGTTGTAAGTGCGGCCCCTGTGTCGGAAATCCTTGGCGACAAGGATGCCAGTGGCCGAGTCGCCAAATGGGCTATCGAGCTCACGGCTTATGCTCCGCAGTACGCAAGAAGAGACACCATCAAATCTCAAGCAGTGGCAGATTTCCTTGTGGATTGGGCCGAGATAGAATATGAGCCGTCCCTACCGGACTCCAATTACTGAGAATGCATTTTGACGGGTCCAAGGTAAAGGATGGCCTGGGAGCTGGCGTAGTTCTCACCTCGCCAAAGCGAGATCAGCTGAAATATGTGCTGCAAGTCCATTTCGCGGCATCTAACAATGTCGCCGAGTATGAAGCACTGATTCATGGACTCAAGGTAGGCCAAGGAAATCGGAATTCGCCGGATCATCTGTTATGGTGACTCGGATCTGGTGATTCAGCAAACATCAGGCAACTGGGATGCCCTAGATGCCAACATGGCGGCATACCGGTTCCATGTCCAGAAAATTTCAGGATTCTTTGATGGGTGCGAGTTCACTCACATTCGGCGGACATATAGTGAAAGTGCTGACATGCTGTCAAAGATCGGGTCATATCGGCAAGCCATTCCGCCCGGGGTATCACTAGAGCATCTTCGAAAGCCATCAATCAAGCCTTCATCCGAGTCAGAATCGATATTTATCCCAGGTAACTCGGAATCCGACGTCGTCCCAATGGACGTGGATGTCGGGAGCAAGCAACAGGACTCGGGGACTGCCACGCAGGACCCGGGGACTTCCATGGATGTCGAGTACATTGAGCAAGACTCGGCGACTACGCTGGAAAATTGGAAAGCCGCTTGGCGGAACTCGGGGACTCCTTGGGAAGACTCGGGGACTCACCAGCCTATGTCGGGCGTGGTGATGTCGGTTGATGCAATGGAAATCGACGAGCCTGTACTCGGCCCTCGCCCGGTACCGGCATGGGCACAACCCATTATGAAATTCATGATAGATGGCACCTTACCGAGTGATGAGGTCTCGGCCAGACAGATCCAAAGGCGATCCAAATCCTTCACCATCATCAACCAGGAGTTGTACAAGAGAAGTGTGACCACCGTGCTCCAGCGCTGTGTCGAACCAGAAGAGGGGGAAAAGATTCTCCGAGATATCCATCAGGGAGAATGCGGTCATCACGCCTCTTCCCGAGCTATAGTGGCTAAAGCATTCCGATATGGGTTCTACTGGCCCAGTGCTTTGCAGCAAGCAGAGGACATTGTCCGGAAATGTGAAGGATGTCAGAGGTTTGCACACAAAATTCATATGCCGGCCTCCGCACTCAAAACTATTCCCATCACTTGGCCATTTGCAGTGTGGTGTCTGGATATGGTGGGACCGTTCAAGCCAGCCCGAGGTAACATGACTCACATCCTGGTGATGGTGGACAAGTTCACCAAGTGGATCGAGGTGAAGCCAATTAGAAAGTGCGATGGCCGCACAGCCGTGTCATTCCTAAAGATATTATCTTAAGGTATGGACACCCGCATAGCATTATCACGGATAATGGCACCAATTTCGCCGAGGGAGCCTTTGCTCGGTTTTGCCAGGAAAAGAGAATCCGGCTAGACTTGGCATCGGTTGCACATCCGCAGTCCAATGGACAGGTGGAAAGATCAAATGCCCTAGTCTTATCCGGCATAAAACCTCGGTTGATTGAGCCTTTGCTGCGTGCTCCGGGTTGTTGGTTGGATGAGATTCCAGCAGTGTTGTGGAGTCTAAGGACTACACCGAATCGCTCCACCGGCTATACGCCATTCTTTCTGGTTTATGGAGCAGAGGCAGTTCTGCCAACCGACATAGAGCACGACTCGCCAAGGGTTGCATTATATACCGAGTCTGAGGCAAAGAAGCCCGAGAAAATGATGTCGATTTGCTCGAGGAAGCACGAGAATTGGCATTGTCCAAGTCAGCGATATATCAGCAAAATCTCCGACGCTACCATAGCCGGAAAGTAAATCCTCGCAAGTTTCAAGAAGGGGACCTGGTCTTAGGCTTGTGCAGCGCACCGCCGGAATGCACAAGCTATCACCTCCCTGGGAGGGGCCGTTTATTGTGAGCAAGGCTTTGAACAACGATGCATATTATCTTATTGATGCTCAGGCACAGGTGAAGAACAGAATGGATAGATCCGGAGAGGAGACCAAGCGACCTAGGAATTTAGCTCTTCTTCGCCCTTTTTACTCTTAAGGACTCACTGTATGTATCTCAAAACCCTGAAATAAAGTGTCGGCATCCCGAAATGAAACTCCGGGACTGCCTTGCTATGAATCTTGTGTTGTATGCATGTTTATCTTTGTTTTCTGTGTGTCGGATGGCTCCAAAAATCGTGCTTCCATGTTTGCAAGTATTGTATGCTATGTTTTTGTGATTTTGTGACCCGACTGCCAAAAAACCCATGAAAGGTAGGCAAGGGCAGAGATTGCAAGGGATAGTAAACAAGAAAACAGACTCGGGGACTCGGTTCAAGAGCGATTCGGTCTCCTTTTGTTGTCTTTTCATTTTATGTCGGATGGCTCTAGACCACGTCTCAAAGTTTTTAGTATTGTATGCTATGTTTTTGTGATTTTGTGACCCGACTGCCAAAAAACCCATGAAAGGTAGGCAAGGGCAGAGATTGCAAGGGATAGTAAACAAGAAAACAAACTCGGGGACTCGGCCTAAGTGCGATTCGGCACAAGTTGTTTCGTTCCTAACTTTTATATCGGATGATTGTGAGTTGTGACACAAAGTTTCTTAGTATTGTATGTCGTATCTCGGTAATCTTGTGACTCGACTGTCAAAAAACCGAGAAAGGTAGACAAGAGCAGAGGTTGCAAAGTATGGTAAACAAGAAAACGAACTCGGGGACTCGGTTCAGAATGATCCGGCATAATAATCAAACATGCTAAACTTGTGCAAAGTAAAAGAACCAAGTGCCAGAATATGAAAGCTAAAGGTTATATTACATTTGCACCCGGCATTCCGGGGATTTGATGATTTAAGTTTTTGCTGAGTCAAACAGTAGGACCCTAGCTACTCGGTGCAGAAGGAGCAGTATTGGTCGTGGCCGGTTCCTCGGCTGTGGCCGCATCGGAGGAGTGTCGGCTTGGATTTCTTCATCGACTTGTTCTTCGTCCTCTTCTTCGTCCTCGCCATCGACCTCCAATTCCTCTGCTTGAGGAACCCGCTCACCCGGGATGAAGCTGTGCACCGGAGCATATTGGATGAGGGAATGAGCCAGCTCTTGGCGACGCCGGATGATTTCCGGGTCAGAGAGCCACTTGGATCCGTCACGCACGGTCTTCAGCATCTCGAGGTCGAGTTCCTCGTACCAAGACAGCACGTAGGTTAGCGCTTCATCCGCACCGACTCGGGCGGCGGATGATCGCCAGTCATCGAGCCTTTCCTCGGAGGCCATCAGGCACTTGGCCAATTCATCAACAATTGCAGGGGCCTCGCACCCGGGCCAGAGAACATTGTAGACCCGGATCGCAGAGCTAAGGAGATTCATCCCGATAGCTCTCATCGGTACCAAGCGTGCCTTCAGGGCCACCAAATGAGCATCTATATCCCACTCGGCCGAGATCGGGCCATCTTGGATTTTCTTACTCCGGTGCTCCTGAGCGCCCTTGTCCGCAGCAGCCTTGGTGTGGGGGAAGCGTTCTGAATAGGGAATGGCTAACGCCGAGGTAAGTCACACAAGGGTAAAAGTGTGAAATTGAATAAAGACAGAAAGGGAAGGGGGCTTACTGTCCATCTCGGAGTAGATGCTGGAGATGTCCACCAGCCACTGCGCGATCTTGGTCTTCAGAGATCGGAGCTCGCTCTCAGCCGAGGTCGCTTGCGACTTGGACTCCTCAAAAGACTCCTTGAGCTTCCGAGTCTCTTCCTCTCGGAGCTGTTTCTCTGTGGCGGCGGTCTTTTCCAACTCGGTGGCTCGATCCCGAGATTTCTCCAGCTCGGCCTTCAGCCGGGACACCTCCTCCTGCTCTTTCTTCAGCTCGGCCTGGTGCGCAAGCTCGCGCTCCTTCTGTGCGGCTGTGCCGAGGTAGCAGATGTCAGAATGAGAAAACTAATGCAAGGGCAAGTTGAAAGGCAAAGTATGGCTTACTCTCGATTTCCGAGATCCGCTTTTCCAGTCCTTCGGCCTTGTGCGCCGAGTCAGCTACTTGGTCCAGCTTGGCTCGCAGCAGCTTGTATTTTTCGGAGAGCATCTTGTGTTCTAGCAGCAGCTTGCGGTGTATTTGTGTGCGCTTGGTCATGCAAGCCTGAAAAGAAGAGATGTTATTCTTGTTGGCGAAGATTCAGGCTGAGTTACCCTCACTCAACCGAGTCAGCTTTACTCGGCCAAGCCTCAGTCACTCGACCCGAATCTCGGGGACTGGGGATAGATGATATTTACATTAAAGAGATAAACCGAGTTATCTTTACTCGGCGCAACAAACCGAGTTATCTTTACTCGGCGCAACTTACCGCAGCTGCTTGGTCGGCTGCGAGAAGGGCAGCTTTGGCTGCAGACATCTTTTGAGCCACCAGACTCGGCCCCGCCGGATGTTCTGAGACGATTTGGCCTGCTGGTGACTTCGAGCTCACCTCGCTCAGGTCGGCGGCGTTCCAGTCCATGTTGTAGTGCTCAAGGGAGCCCAAGCTTTTTCCGCTAAGTGTTCGCAAGGGGGCAAACCCCCAGCTGGCGGTCTGGATACTGCCGGATGTCGCTGCGCCTATGCTTGGTGGCACAATTAACTGCCGTTCCGGGCTAGCCGTTACCGTTGTCACCGGTGTCTTTCCAGTTGTTACCCCGGTTGCAGGAACTGGGGCTTTGGATGTCTGTTGCAGTGGCTGCGGCTGTACCGGTGGCGGTGCTGGCCTTGCTGTTGATGTCGATTTCGATTTCGATTTCGATGGCGATGGCTGCGGCTTGTGCTTTGGCTGCTGCTGCGCTGGTGGAGATTTATTTTGCTTCTGCTTCTGCTGCCGCTGTTGGGGTTATGCCGAACAGGGGTCCTCACAGAGAAGATTAAAAGCCAGCAGACCAGGGTGGCCCAAAGTGGTGGTAAGCCGGATTCGGCTTACCGGGCGGCCCAGTATGCTGAAGCACGGGAGGCCCATCCGGCTAAGGGAAGACTCTAGAAGCCGGCCCGCATTGCAGAAGACTTAGCCCACAAGGCAAGCCCCAAGCCGGGTTAGAGTAGGACTTAGTTCTTAGTCGGTTAGGTTTCCTGTAAGCCCAGGGTCTGGACGCCTTTATAAGCCGGCCCCTGGGACGCCTAAGGGCACGTACAATCCCAACCTCAATCCACTGTAACTCGGCCATATTGCCTTATAGTGAATTATAGCAACACGTAGGATCTCGCCACCGACGTGAGATCCGAAGCTGGGTAAACTCGCCTCTATGTCGCCGGATCACCCCATGACTCCAAAACCCCTCACTCTACCTAGCTCGATGGCACCCCTGCCGCGGCTAGATTCGACAATACCACGACAGCCGCTGCGATGGTGGTGGCTGAACTTGCTGTCGCTGCTGTTGTGGTGGTTGCGGCTGAGCCTGCTGCTCTTGCTGCTGCTGCTGTCTCGGTGGCTGTGCCGAGTCCTTCTGGACCTCGGTCGGCTCTACCTCGGGAGCCGAAGAGCTGGCTCCGAGATTCACTACTTGGTCGGGCACCGAGGTTGCGGTCTCGACCGAGTCCACATTTCGGGCTCCGGATCCCGGAGCCGAGATATCCGCAACCGGACTCATCCTTGGTGGACTCGGCACCCGGGTGTCGTCGGGCCGAGGCGGTGTCGGTGTCCTTGTAAGGGCCCGGTCGGTGGACCCGGTAGTGGGAACCTTCAGAGGAGCCATGCTGGAAAGCCAAAGCAGCAAAATATGTTGTCAAGAGGAGAAAAGTAAGGATAGATACGAGCATAAGGTATATGTTGGCAAGAAGGGATCTTACCCCTTGGAGACAGGGCGTTGGCGCTTCACTACGGTCTTCACGCGCTGCTTCTTTTGCGCGGGGCCAGAGGTGCCGGAGGTTCCGGCATCTGCGGATGCGGCCGCTCCCGCTGGGCGTTTCCGAGCTGCACCCTTGGGTCCTGTGGCGAGGGGTGCCACCTCGATCACTTCTTACGAGTCAACTGGGTTCGGGGACATCGGATATGAGTATGCAACGGGGAGAGGATCATACACCTCTAAAACCCGACAATCGTCATCTTCATCCTCAGACCAGTCTCGGAGGGAGGAAGCACGAGTCTTACCCGTGGCAGGAATTGAGCCGACGTCGGGAATCGGCACGTTATCCTCGTCGTCCGGGTCTTCCGAGTCGTCTTCGACCCGGTCTTTATCCCAGTTGGCAGAGGGGTTCTCTCCGTCCTCCGTCAACTGCCGACCGAATCTCTGCGTAATGGAAATGAGAAATGATTAGTACCAAGTACAGAGTTGTACCGACATAAGAGTTTATGTCGGTGAAAATGTTACTTCGGCGGACGTGCTTACGTTCGGTGGAAGGTTGCTCCGGCTATGGGGTTCTTTGCCCCATTCCCATGCCTCCGGCATCTTCGTCCGGGCTATGGCTTTGATGCGCCGCCGGATCTGGTCGTTGTCCAGCTCGACGGTGCTCACTAGGGTCGGATCCAGAGGGCCACTCATGTGGCAGATTTTATGGACTCAGTGCTGGAGAGGCAAGACTCGGCGGCTGATGAAAGTCGCGAGTAGGTCATCGGCGGTTATTCCTTCGCCTTTGAGCTGTTCGACAACTTGGTGGATGCGGTTAACCTCCAATACTTTATCCGTCGGGTTGTACCCCCAGTTGAGCTGCGCGGTTGGGGGGCCGATGGCGAACCTCGGCAGGTTGATCATGTCAACCTCGGTTGTGTTCTTCACGTAGAAGAAGGAGCGCTGCCATTTCCGGCAGGACTCTAGTCCTTGGATCCGGGGAAAAATGGAGCCGCGCTGAGGTACGATGGTGGCGGCCCCGCACTGGGTCATCTCTCGGACCGCATCCGGGTTGGCAGGATTCGGAACGACTTGTTTCCGAATGTGGAAGTATTTGGACCACGCCTCGACGGTAGGCCAGAGGCCGAGATAAATCTCGATGAAGGAGACGAAGGCAGAAAGTGTGGTGAAGGCATTCGCCGGAAGTTGATGAGGTTGAAGGCCGAATTTATTGAGGAAGGTGATGAAGAAAGTGCTGGCGGGTAGGCCGAATCCGTGCTCGAAATGCGCGATGAAGACGACATACTCTCCCTCCCTAAGATCCGGCGATGTCTCTGGACCCGGAAGCTGACACTCAACCTCGGCCGGGATCCGCCGAGTCTGGATCAACCATTCTATGTCGGCTATGGAGACGTAGGAGCCTTCCCAGGTGGCCCGGGTGGCTTCATCTGCAACTCCTTCTTCTACCACCTCTACCACCTCGAGGTTGGAGTTGTCCGACATGTCGGTAAAGGGGTGCAGAGATCTGAAAAAGGGGTCACCGGCGGTGAGATCAAAATCATCACAGAGAAAGGAAACTAAAGAGGAAGAACAGCAAGCGGCAGTGAAGTAAGATCTAAATGCAAAACAGGAGAAAGAAAGAAAAGGCAGAGCAAGAAACAGAGAAGGAAGAGTATGCATGCGTCTAATCTAGATGCGAAAAGCGCTAAGGTGCAAGGAGAAAGGAGAGAAAACGGGCTACGGAGGCTAGTCCACCGGCGGCGAACCGCATCAACGACCACAAACTCACCGGCGGCGCCCGACGTGTCGCCGCGATGAAGAATAGAGGAAGAACAGGAGGAAGAACAAGAGCGGAGAACACTTATAGAGGCAAAGCGCTAATGCGCAAGAGAGAAGAAGAAAGAAAGGGAAATCCTACCGGCGGACGGCGTCGGCGGACGGCGGTGCGTCAACGAGTGCGAGCGAGGCGTTGGCGTCCGGTGGCTCGTCGGCGTGCGCGGGCCCGTGCGTGCGTCGGCGGCGTCGAGCTCTGTGTCGCTTGTGCTCTGGGCGCAGGAGAAGAAGAGGGATGCGAGAAGGAGTGAATGCGGAGGAGGGGGAAACAGTTGCCCCCTCCCTACTATTTAAGAGCGGTCGGAGGAGATCGTGGGCGCGTGATTTTCTGCGCACGATTCCGTAACGGACGGGAAGTTACCACCCCACGATCTCCGCCACGATCCCCTCAGCGGCTTAACTGCCGCACGATCCGCCCCACGATGGGCCACAGGGAGCCAACGGCTCTGAGTGATACACCTGATCGGGCGGGACCCGAGGCGACGCGAGCGGTGCGGTCCAACCGCACTTGAGTGCTTGCATGCGCGAAGTCTCCGAGGTGACCGGCATGACGCAGGTGGCGTGCGTGCCAGTGGCACGTCCATCCGTGCACAGGAGCCAAGGCGTTAAGCAGAGATGCTCTGCCACATAGAGGAACCAACGACTCGGAGGAGCCGAGGGTTTTTCCTGTGAGTCGGAACGATCTGACATTAAGTCGAATATCATGATGGGAGACAAAACTGCTTTCCGACATATAAATGGTTTGCCGACGTATGTGATGTCGGTAATCAAGTAAAGATGCTGGTTTTTGGGTAAACCTGCCGTGGCCCTCCATCCGAGGCTGCAGGACCGCGCCAGCTTCGGGGACTAATGTCGGGGGGCAGCCCCCGAGTAGGGTCAATATGGTGAAATAAGCGTGGACTCGGAGTTGACCGAGTCAATGGTAAACCGACATACACATGGGCTTACCCGGGGTCAACCGGGTAAGGGCTTACCGACATAGCCCTATGTCGGATCATGCATATTATATGTCGGAATCTTCTTGGTTGTTCTTATGTGCAGGAGAGGAGAAACCGAGTTAGGAAATATCTGGCATGCCTATGCCGGATCGGAAAGAATGAAGCTCTATCTCGGCATTGGTCATGGCATACGTCTTGTCCCTACAATCACGGAGCAGGCGTCCTGCCACAGACAAGATGGGACGCACTGCCTAACCCTTGACTCGGTGGTCATGGGATGGGCAGTCAGTCCTCCATGCTGCTGACCTACGCAGTACGGGGGAGCAGTGCACAGGAGTTGATGGATTGGACATGCCACGCGGGGGTGACGGAAGCAGTCAGAGACCCAGGCGTGGCCACAGTGCGGCCTATGTCAGCACCAACGTCAGCCCTAACTCTGTACCCTGGGTTTCCCTATATAAGGAGCACCAGGGGTTCCACGATAGAAGGATCCCCAGATACATGCCTAGACGCTGGACAAATACTTAGTCATTTCCTTAAGAGCTAGCAGGAGAGCCAGAGATCCATTCTGAGACTCGGTAGAGAGCTTATAGCTTGCAGTTCATCCCATACAGCTCAAGGAGCAGCTTGTAACTCGGTTGTAATCCACATATATAGATCAGACAGGCAGGAGTAGGGGTGTTATCTCCTCACGAGAGCCCCGAACCTGGGTAAAACCGTGTGCGTGTGTGTGTGTGTTCGTGTGTGTACGTTTTAACGTGCAAACCCTCCCCGGTACCTCCAGCGTCCATCGGCCCCACCTTAAGCCTATCTATGGCATCTGTCCGTGCACCACCACGACAGTAATAATGATATTGAGGTTTCGACTAGAGTTTTGAGGCATATGGAATATGACCGTCTAACGGTTCTTCCTAAGGCTTCGACTATGGTTGATATCACCTACTTGGATGAGGACGAAGCGAATGCCACATCGGATGGTCAGCTTCTTTCTCATCTAGTGGGTGACGTGTCGGAGGTGGGGCTGGATGAGGCTGGGCTGAGCTCATTGTTTGAGCTCAAAGCATTAAGCCAGAAATCTAGGTCCTCCTCTGATAAAAAATCTCGGAAACGGTCAAGAATTTCCTAAAATCCCAAAGTTTCCCGATGAATGGAATTTTTGCAAATAGCAGAGGTCTTGGTGACTTGGCTAAGCACTTGCATTTCGCTCATTTGGTTCGGGATCATAATTTGGATTTTCTGGCTATTTCGGAGTCGGGTCGGCGGGATTTCTCGCAAAATCTGTTAAACCGACTTTCGGGCGGTTTGGATTTTGCTTGGTTCTCCCGCCCACCTAGAGGTCGGTCTGGAGGTATTTTACTCGGAATAAAGACGGAGTCCATGGAAGTATTGGCTGTTTCGGATGGTGAGTTCCATATTAAACTCCATGTCCGTAACAAGTCTGATAACTTCATATGGTCTCTCGTTGCCGTGTATGGACCTGCTCAGGACGAACCAAAGGCTGATTTTCTTAGAGAGATGGTTAACTTAGCAAAAGATAATCCCCATCCTTTGATCATTGGTGGGGATTTCAACTTGCTACGGTTTCCGTTTGAGAAAAGCAAAGGTCGTTTCGACAATCATTGGCCATTCCTATTCAATGCAGTCATTGACAGCTTGGATTTGCGAGAGGTTACCATGATTGGGAGACAATTTACATGGGCTAATAGTCTGCCGGAACCTACTTACGAAAAACTAGACCGCGTGCTAATGGATACTGACTGGGAACATAAATTTCCACTGGTATCGGTACGGGCTCTAGAACGTATTGAGGGTCTGTCAGATCACGCTCCCATCCTGCTTTCTACGGGCGTACCTACACCACGTTCTACTAGCCGGTTCAAATTTGAGCTTGGTTGGCTGCACCGTGAGGGTTTTCCGGAGATGGTTAGGAACATTTGGGATAGACCTGTAGCCGGGAACACTCCAATTCAACGGTGGAATAATAAGATACGTGCGTTGCGTACCTTCCTCGCTGGATGGGCTCGGCATACTACAGGCTTACTTAAAAAAGAAAAACAACGACTCTCATCAATTATTGATGATCTCGAGGCACTAGCAGAAGTTCGTACGTTATCTGTGCAAGAAATTGAGCTTAAAAGCCAATCGAATGCGCAAATAGCGAGGATGCTACGTGAAGAGGAGTTGAAATGGTATCTACGTTCGAAAGCTCAATTCATCCTAGAAGGTGATTCCAATACGAGATATTTTAACTGTGTTGCTAATGGTAGACACAGGAAAAAACGTATTCACTCACTTGTACAGGATGAAGGTACGATTGTGGGCCATGAACAACTTAAGTCATACATTACTAATTATTATAAAGGTCTGTTTGGGGCTCCTGAGGAAGGTAACTTCTCGTTGGATGAGTCACGTAGAGCAGACATCCCCCAGGTTTCCGATGAGGAAAATAACCTACTTACTGCTCCCTATTCGGAGGAAGAAGTAAGGAAGGCCGTTTTCCAAATGGAACATAACAAAGCTCCTGGGCCGGATGGCTTTCCTGCGGAGTTCTATCAAAACTTCTGGGATGTCATCAAGGCAGATCTCTTACAGCTGTTCGTTTGCCTTCACGATGGACAATTGGAGTTGTTCCGGTTGAACTTTGGTGAAATTATTTTATTGCCTAAAATTAATGAAGCGGATAGGATACAACAATACAGGCCTATTTGTCTTCTTAATGTTAGCTTTAATTTTTTTACTAAAGTGGCTACGTTGAGGCTGAATGCTGTTGCGGATCATGTGGTGAGTCCTACTCAGACTGCCTTCATGCAAGGGCGTAACATCCTTGATGGAGTGGTTACCCTACATGAGACAGTTCATGAGCTGCACAGGAAAAAGTTGAATGGGGTTATTCTTAAACTCGATTTTGAGGAAGCCTATGATAAAGTTAAGTGGTCTTTCCTTCACCAAACCCTCAGAATGAAAGGATTTTCGGAGGAGTGGTGTGGTCTGATCAATAGTTTTATTTCGGGTGGAAGTGTGGCCATTAAAGTCAATGACGATATTGGTAATTACTTTCAGACCAGAAAAGGACTTCGTCAAGGCGATCCTCTTTCACCAATTTTATTTAATATTGTTGTGGATATGCTAGCCGTCATGATTAAACGCGCTAAGGCTGACGGTCTCATTGATGGCGTGATCCCACACTTAGTTGATGATGGTTTATCAATTCTTCAATATGCTGATGACACAATTCTTTTTATGGAACATGACATCGAAAAGGCTAGGAACCTGAAGTTAATTCTCTCAGCGTTTGAACAGCTATCGGGTCTCAAAATTAATTTCCATAAGAGTGAATTGTTTTGTTTCGGTGAGGCCCTAGATGATGTCTCCGCTTATGCTGAGCTCTTTGGCTGCAGTCAGGGCCAGTTTCCAATCAAGTATTTGGGGATTCCGATTCATTATCGGAGACTCACAAATGCTGAGTGGAAGTTGGTTGAGGAGAGATTACAGGCTAGGTTGAATAGCTGGAAAGGTAAATTGCTATCCCTGGGAGGAAGATTGGTGCTCATTAATTCAGTACTAAGTAATATGGTATTGTACATGATCTCCTTCTTCCAATTACCAAAAGGTGTCTTGAAAAACTGGATTACTTCCGATCAAGATTTTTTTGGCAAGGGGATAGTGAAAAGAAAAAGTATCGTTTGGTTAAATGGAATGTGGTGTGCCAACCCAAAGACCAAGGAGGGCTGGGTGTTCATGATCTTCAGGTCAAGAACAGGGCCCTCCTAGGCAAGTGGCTCTTCAAACTTTAGTCTGAAGAGGAGGTTTGGCAAACCCTCATTAGAAGAAAATATGTCGGGTCAAAGGCCTTATCCCAGGTTGTCTGGAAACAAGGTGACTCACACTTCTGGGCTGGTCTTATGGCCACGAAGAAATTCTTCTTCCCATATGGGTCTTTTTCTATCAGGGATGGATCTCAGATTCGTTTCTGGGAGGATAAGTGGTTTGGAAATACCACGCTCCGGGAACAATATCCGGCTTTGTATGCTGTCGTGCGACACAAAAGTGATATTCTCGCTAAGGTGATGGAGTCATCCCCACCAAATGTGTCGTTCAGAAGGAATTTAATTGGTCCTAGACAACTTGCTTGGGAAGCTCTGTTACAGAGGCTTGCGTCCGTGCAGTTGTCCCATGGACATGATGAATTCCGATGGAGTCTCAAGGAGAATGGTAAATTCTCGGTTGACTCCATGTACAGAGCTTTAATTCAGCCTGCTATTCCAGTTGTTTACAATAATAAATTTTTTTGGAAGATGAAGATACCTCTAAAGATTAAAATCTTTGCATGGTATCTTCGTCGTGGTGTAATTCTTACTAAGGATAATCTTGTTAAGCGGAATTGGCAAGGAAATACAAAGTGTGTCTTTTGTCATCATGATGAGAATATTAAACACCTTTTCTTCCATTGTAATCTCGCTAGATCTATATGGTCAGCTGTCCAGATATCTTCTAACTTGTATCCACCTCGTAGCGTTGCAAATATTTTTGGCAACTGGTTGAATGGGGTGGATACTAAGTACAAGATTTTGATTAGGATGGGAGCGATTGCCATTATTTGGTCGCTATGGCTATGTAGGAATGACAAGGTTTTTAATGATAAAAATCATTCTTTCTTGCAGGTCATTTACCGATGTACAGCTACGATCCGCTCATGGGCGTCGTTACAGCGTGTGGAGCACCGCGACCTTTTCACGGAGGTGTCTACGCGGTTGGAGGATGCGGCGAGGGGTATTTTTACCCAACATGGATGGCAGCTTAATCGGAGGATTGGCCCCCCTTCACCTTAGGCGTTTTTACAATTTCTCATTTTGATATGTAATGCGCCGGTATTTTATTTCTGTTTGTTTAGACTTGTGGACTCGTGTTTGGCTGTGTGCATCCCAGTTATGCAGAGGCCGGGTGTAATGCTTAAAACTCTTTAAGTAATATAAAATTACTTTATCGAAAAAAATTCCGTTGGCAGTCTCATCCTGACTCTCTCCACGGAAGCCTTGCTGGCGTCCACGATTACCCCCGTCACGAGTCCCGTGGAATCCGGCCGCCGGCACCATCAGTGTTGAGCAGGAGCAACACCGCCGATGCCAGTTTGCCACGGGAACGAAGACGGCACGGGACGGATGGAGGGGTCGTAGTGGCTGCTCCAGTCGCCGAAGGGCTGCGCGCGCAGGCAAGCGCTGCGGAGGGCTGTTGCATAGGACGACGGCGAGATGCCGGCCTGGAACCAGCCAGGACGACCGCGCTTGTGCGCCTTTTGCTTCTTCACCAGCGGGCGCGGTTGCCTGTATGCCTTCTGGTGCCCGCCCCGCGCCCGAGCAGTCTTGAACGAGCGTGGGCAGAGTTTGCACTTGAACGCTCCCTCGACGAGCATCTGCCGCGCCTTCTTGCTCGAAATCGATGACTTGTTGGCGAGGACGGCGGGCGCGGCGGTAGAGCCAGAGCACGTACGAAAGGACTCCATTTGGGGAGAAGGATCGAGACCTGGAGCGATCTAGATGCTTTTTGGAGATGTACGCGATCTTGTGCAACTGCTTGAGTATATGGTGGTCTTTTGTTTTTATATAGATACTGGCGGTGAGCGATCGGTCATGTCCAGATAACCAGAGATGGAAGGGAATGCGTGTTAGATTTGAAGGTTCGTGTTTCTTGCCATTTTTTGTGTATGCGTCAAAGCGTACGTGGTAGATTCCTTTTTGTTTTTGGCCACATCTAGCGAGCAATCGATTGCTCATTAGTTCAACCGGGCAATCATCTTAATTAAGGAAACTAATTAATCCCACATGCACTGAGCACTTCCCCACGTGCATTTAATTTCAAGAGAATTTAAAAAAAAGTCATAACTCTTAATTCATGTATCGGAATTGCGATCCGTTTTCACCGTTGAGTCTCTCGCGACGAGCTATTCGAAACTAGATCCCATTTATACATATTCCGACACATTTTTTTTGAAAAGCAACTCTAGTGTTTATGCCAGCAACTTCGTACTAAGAGTTGCTGACAGTACTTTTCTGTATTTTGTAGTCAACTTAGTTTTTGAGGATACCCAAATAGTGAGAAGATCAGCTTTGTAGTCAACCCGTATGAAACTTGGTTTCTAGGTAGACAATTTAGTTGCTAGTTGCTACTCGTGGTGGTGTTTTAGTTGCAGTCAAATCCAACTAGGTTGCAACTAAAGAAGAAACAGTTGTTGCACTGCTAAATATGTTTCGGTGGTGGTGTTTATCTCTAGTCATCCCTCACTGGGTTGCAACAAGAGCATGCACAGTGGTTTCGCTCCTTTTTTATGAGATTTGTTGTTTCACTCCTTGAATAAGTTGTTGGAGGTAGTGTCTTAGTTTTTTTGGGTGGTGGTAGTGTCTTAGTTGTAGTCATAATTAATACAGTTTCTACACTTCCTGAATAAGTTGCTAGTGATAGTGTTTTATTGTTTTAGTTGTAGTCATCCCACACTGGATTGCAACTTGGAGCAGACACAATTGCCGCACTCCATGAATAAGTTGATGCTGGGTTGCAACTGGAGGAAACACAATTGTTCAACTCTCTCGAAATAAGTTGTTATTGGTCGTATTTTTAGTTGCAACCATCCTCCCATCGGGTTGCAACTGGAGCATGCGCAGTTGCTGTGCTCCTTGAATAAGTTGTTATTGTTAGTGTTTTAGTTGTAGCCATAGTCCACTCGGTTGCAACTCTAACGTTTAGGAAAACACTTCATACTAAAAGTTTGTTACACTACTTTAAAGTTGCTGCTAGTGATGGTTTAGTTGCAGCCATCCTCCACTAGGTGGAAACTCGAGCAGACACAGTTGTTGCATTCCTTAAAATAAGTTGCTAAGGGTGGTGGTTTAGTGGAAGCCATTTCCCACTAGGCGACAACTAGAGCATAAACAGTTGTTGCGTTCCTTTGGTGATGTCTTAGTTGCAGCCATCCCCCATTAGGTTGTTGTCGATTGTGTTTTAGTAGCAACCATCCTCGTCAGCGTGAATCATCATGCACCACCTCCTTGTTGTAATGGAAATGTCTTTGAAATTCATCATCATCAAGCACCATCCCCGTCACGCTCGTTTCGGTGTCGTCGAGGAGGAGGGACACAACGAACTTTCTCGGCAGAGCCACGATGAAGGGTGTGCGGAGTGGTACGCTTGCGACACCGATTGCACAACTTCCAACGACGGAGTCGGTCAGTCGGAGGTGATTCTCACGTGTCACAAGGGTTGGAGCACGTCGACGGGGATGAATCACCAATGGTAGGCAAAATTAGGTTTCAAATATGTATAATACTTACTGAATTTTGTCAGCAACTAAGGGTATTGTGGTAGGAACTAAGGGTATCGCGGTAGTCAACTTTACAACAGCTACAGTCAACTTAGCACTAGAGATAGGCAACTTAGCAGCGGTTATAGGGACATGATATGATACATGGTTAGGAGTCACATTGGATCGAACCGACGAACCACCCAGCCCACAAAAACCCACCGGTGCCTGACCGAACCCCCGCCCAGCCTTATCTCTTCATATTTTTGAGGCACGACAATAAGGCACGGCCTACGACACGGTACGACCCGATGTAACGGGGCGATCTGGGCCGAAGAATTGAGCACACTTACGGCACCGACCAACATGATTTAACAGGCCGGCACGAGCACAACACGACACAGAAAACGGCCCAAAACGAAGCAATATTGCTGTATACCTGTAGAAATGATACATAGCACAGTACAGCCCCAAGAAGCACTACAACAATACTCCAAACTAGGAGAATCTCCACCGGTCCTCCCAACGAGGAGCACCGGCCACACTTGCCGGACAAAATAACCTAATGTATACACCGGTAAACCCAATAGACAGACCTCAATAGCATGTGTACATTGTCATTTGCTCAAACAGCTGGTGAGCGCTCAGACCTGCTCGCGGGCGCGCACGCCGGCTACCTCGCCTCTGTGTCGACGAGGTCTCGAACGGAGTAGGATGAGGTCCTTGTCATCGACGCCGCTGGCGGCGAACTTGGAGCGGAGGACCTGGGCGGAGTCGTACACCCAGCGCCCCAGACGTTCAGGCCTCGCCACGGTCGACGTCGTGCTCCCCAGGACGCACGCGACGTCGTGGTCCGCACTAACGCGCAGAGCAGAGCCAACCTGCTGCTCTGGATCCAGACGGTGGTACCAGCGTGTTCCTTATCTAAAGTTGCCTTTACATCATCATGGATCGTGTGTAGTTGCAGGCATATCTTTCGTAGTTGCTCGATGTACCATGTCAATAACAAATCAGGCGATGCTGAGATTTTTTGTAGGGGGAGCGGGGCTAACCTAGTGTTGAGGATCGCGCATTTTTATAGCTCTGCCTGAGATCCACGCACGCACGGCCGAGCTCAGAGCCCTCCCAGTGCGGCTGCTCTCCTCTACGCCGCCGAGCTCCACACCTCCTTGTGCGTCTGCTCTCCAGCGACGAGGTCCACTCCCTCGCGCGTGCGGCCGCTCTCCAACACTAGGACCCGCGCCGAAATCGCCTCCATGAATCCCTCCCGTCGCCGAGCTCGGAGCCCTCCCGCACGGCCGTTCTATGCCGCCGACCTCCACACCCCGCGCGCATCCGCCATCCGCGCCCTCCACTCCCTCGTGCGCAGCCGCTCTCCGATGCCAGGACCACGCTGAAATCGCCTCGATGAACTAGAGATTGCGTTTTGTGAGAGAAGGAGAAGGAGGGGAACGGAATAGAGAGATGGCCATGTGGGCCACCCCGAACGTCGCTGCCTGCCGCTGTCGGAATGGAGCGGGTCGCGCGGCTGGATCACGCCCATCGGGCGGACGAGACGCGACTGCTCGATCGAGCCAACGAGCAGCCCTGCACTTTTTAGCATTTGGGTTCCTTTATTTATGGCAAGATACCATCCGTTTTGAACTCCCTCGTCCTGATGTACGACTACGATTGTTGGAGCACAAATAGGAGATGTTGATTCAAAACATGCACATAGAACTGGCCGGATAGTCTGATTTTGTTATCTCATTAACGTGCATGCCGTGGAATCTGCTTTCACCATATTCATCAGTACCATTCAATGAGCGATTAATCTATTCAGCGGCCTTGTCCTAGGAAAGTTTTGTGCCCGGCGGGTGGTTGTAGAGAATTTTCGCTACTAGTAAAAGTGCACGTGCCACGCACGTGTAATATTCGAAGATTTTTCTATTAAGTAAAACAATGAACAACAATAATAAACGTTGTTGGAGTGAAAAAATGAATAACAATATTAGAAGATGTTGTTCTTGGATCCCAGAACGCGCTAATCATGGCTAGTTGATTAGCTTGGTTTTGTTGTATATATCAAATATTCCAGAGAATATTTGTCTTCTCCGAACCAAACATAATCAACATATATCACAGGAGTACAAAGAAATTTCCATATATTGGAGGAGTACAATTTAGAAACAACTAAAGATCACATACTCATCAACTCAATCGACCTGGCATTCAAGTTCACATGCTAATTAGTAGCTTAATAATTCCAATAAGAAGACCTGCAGCCACATGTACGTACAGATATCAGTGTACATTACAAATTATATATTACAATAACAAAAAGGAGCATGCAAATGTCAATCCACTTCTTGGCCTTGTATGTATCAAAGTCGAGCAGCAAGCATAGTATGAATGTAACAATGAAGGTGTACAGGATCATTCTACGGCGGCGCGACAGTTGCGGGCGTCGCATGAGACCCATAGTAAGCTCAACCCCTATACTGGCAGTGAACACGATTACGTCGGCAATGGAGGTACACGGGCGGACAGCAAGGCCAAACAAAGTTGCATGCTTCCAGTTACGTCGTTGTTGCCATGCATCCTGTACAAATAGAAGAATGAAATGAGATCCGAAATGAAATAGCAATGTAAAGAACAAAGAATACTCAGCGATTTAAGCATGGGCCTTAAACACAAAGCGATTAATTAGCTACGGTCATCTACACTGATATAGCAAATACTATCATTCCATAGTTTATATGTGTGGAAAAAATTCTTCTTTATGTTAAACGTAAATCGCAGATCTGATGTTGTCCACAACAAATAACCAGTTCAGACTTAACCTAGAAAATATTATATGTGAGGAAAAAAGCGGACAACTCCTCTTCTTAATCTCGAAAACAATATATATGAGAAAAACTGCATAAAACTCATGTTAATATGAGATACGTACAAAGGCACTCTGTTTATTTAAAAGAAAATGTGAGATATCTCGGGCACTAATAGTGACAGCAACAACGTTCCGAATGTGACCAATCAAACTTTGTAACCTTTATTAGTTACTACATAGCATGAAACGTTGCTCGGTATATGGCTACATATGTATATGACTAAATAGGAAACTCTCAAACATGATGTTCAGTCATCTGAAACTACGACTGAACGTGTAACTGAGAAGAATAATGTAAATACCAAGAACATTAAGTAATACAAAAGACCAGCCTGAAGGACGAACAAACCTGTGTCATCCCTCTAAGACATCTCTATACACAATGTTCTTTGTGCTCTTCCCCGTGGGATCTATGTCTTTATTCGGCTTTGCGAAAATCCGAGTGGTCTGCCTTGACACACCCCTTGACAATGCAACATAAAGCTGGCCATGCGAAAATACAGGCTCGGGAAGGTATATACCAACTCTTGGAATGGTTTGACCCTGGGCTTTGTTGATGGTCATTGCAAAACTGAACCGGATCGGGAACTGTTTCCTCTTGAACTTGAAAGGAAGTGAAATATCCTCCGAGGGCGACAACGGGATCCTCGTATGAACACTCTATTTCCAGCATGTGGTCCACCAACGATCTCGGCATCAATTGCATTATCTTGGAATGCTCTAATCATCAATCTTGTTCCATTGCACAACCCGTTGTGAGGATCGAGATTTCAGAGAAGAATGACGGGACAATTGACTTGAGTTTCAAAATATGCGGCGGCAGGCCATTTGGAGTGATGGAGTTTAGATAGTCAATTGTGTAGTTATTGCGTGCATCATCCTCCACAGAGTCAAAACTATAATATACCTTTTCTTGGCCAGGAAATCTGTCGATCATCTTTGTATTCAGATCGTCCACATGTTCATTCTTGGTTGAAAGAATGGCACGTGCGCTCATGTTGGATCCAGATGCGGCATTCTCATGAAGCGACGGAAAGATATCTTCAATAAGCTTGTTCACCGATTCTTCACTTGTAGTGTAAGGAATAACAATGTCATCCGGAAGACGCACATAATCGCCACCGATGGTCTCTTCTGTCCCATCACCAATTCTCAGGAGGTAACTTGAGAACCACTGGTCGGTTTGTGCCCTCATATTACGTGTGAGGCGTATCTTCCTAATCTTCTCCCATAAATAAGACCTCTGTAGCGTAGCGTCAGTGATCTGTACTCTTGTCCCACGCGTTACCACGGGAAGGACCTGCCTAAAATCTCCTCCAAACACCACGACCTTCCCCCCAAAAGGCAAATCACATTCCATGATGTCTTGTAGGGACCTATCAAGTGTCTCAACAGTCTGACGCTTCGTCATGGCAACTTCGTCCCATATTATCAAGGATGCCTCACTTAGTAACTCTGCGGTACCACTATTCTTGTTGAAATTGCACGTGCTGGTGCTCGTGAGCCTAATTGGAATTTTGAACCTGGAGTGGGCGGTGCGTCCACTAGGCATGATAGATGCTGCTATACCAGATGTTGCTGTTGCAATAGCTATTTTTTCCAATGAACGGACCTTAGAAAGGAGTGCCTTGTACAGATAAGTCTTCCCCGTGCCACCTGGACCATCAACAAAGAAAATCTGGCTCCTATTGTTGACGACGTGAGAGAGGATTTCATCAAAACCAACACGTTGTTCGGTATTAAGAGATGTAAACATATTTACGTGATCTTTGTCTACAGTGAGCGACAACTCCTCTTGAACCTCTCTTGATTGACCGCTGCCAAAATCATCATGAGCAGGATCCAAATCTGGCAGGCCATAAATTTTTATATCCTTCCCCATCGAATACAGCAAATCCCTAATGTCTCTAAGGACCATTTGTTTCACTGCGGCTTGGTTGGGCTGGCTACAACAGTAGTCCTTAGCCATTGACTCGAGGTGCTTCTCCCACAATGATTGGATGTTGGTTGCCTCACAGAACGCCAAAATAGTTGTGAAAAGCCTTCTTAGAGCACATGGCATCTGGAAATTAGCAGCCTCAGTCAAGCAATCATCAAGGGATTTTTCAGTCTCTATAAGACCTCTTTGCTCACATGCTTCTCTGAAGTTTGAGCATGGCTTGCCATGAACACTTTTCAAGTCCTCATATGAAGTTGCACCTCTGACATGATTCATGAGCACCCTTAGGAAGTACCTCTCACCTTCAGCAGGATGCGCATACACAATTCTTCCGACTTGCCCCCTCCCCTTTAATTTTCTTCTCTGCCACTTCTTCTTATCCTTAATCCACCGGTAGAATTCGGGGAACTCTTTGTACAAGAATTTCCTCGCATAAGGATCCACCTGGTTCATCTTGAAATATTCAGTGACCATGGTACTGGAAGAAGAGGGCCGATTCACATCCTCTAGATTATCACCCTCTTTGAATGCAACAGTCTGCATATTTTCCAAATGGAGTTGAAGTTGGAGAACAGAGGGATCTATGCCGAACATTGGAAAAGAACAAATCCTATAGACAGACTCCTGTGGCCCCACGAATCTAGCATCCCTGTACTGTTTAATCTCATTGATTACTCCACCATCCACATCTACTGCTGGGTCGACTGAGAATGACGCACGATCATGTCCTTTGTAGATATACTTGAATAAATATTTAACTGCCTTGATGCTGGAGCAAGCTTCAACATTGATGTGACAATTATACCGCATAAGCAGACCAGGACTGTATGGGACAACCCATCTATTATCCAGCTCTGCTCCTCTGACCTTCACTACACGACCATCAAGTCTCCTCCTATAGATAGGATATGAGTCATTTCCTTGCTGCGTAGCATCACAGAACTGCCGAGGATAACGAAATCGGCATTCACCATCTATCATGCATGCACATCGTTTTTTGAGAGCACCACACGGACTGTGTAGCATATGCTTAACCACCAGAGCATGCAATACAGGGTGCCTATCCTTGTCAGTAATTTCTGCTGATATCACCTTGTCGTACTCGTCTGGGTTTGTTAGCTTACTATCTGAGTGCATGCTCAAAAGCATGTGCTCATGTGGTAGCCCCCTCTTTTGAAACTCAGTAATATGGACATATGCAGCAACCTGACCAAAGTATTTTTTCTTTATCAAAAGATCTTTCATACTCCGCAATTTGGCCCGGTATACTCTCGCCACAAGGTCTGGCCGGTCTTGTGGTGTCTTCCCGGGTTCAAGTCTGGATGTAATCTCCTCCCAGTGTGGGTTGCAAGTCATATTGATGAAGTAATCTGGCTTCCCAAACCGCTCGACTATTGCCATCGCATTGAGGAATCTTCGCTGCATGTCTCGATCACCTCCAGCAAATGTCCTTGGTAGCACAATTCGCTTGCCAACCTGAGAACCACGTGTCTCGCCAGCGTCAATGACGTCAACAATACCCTAGGAAACAAAAGTAATGTAAATATCATTTTCCAACCGTGTGTATTGAAAGGATCGCCGATGATTGTGTAGCATAGCACAAATTATTTAGTAAACGAAGAACATTATGATACCGGGTATAGATCGGCACGAAAGAGCTTTTGATTCTTAGGCTTGGAGTAGAAATCAAGTCTCATAGTCTCCATTTTGATATACATGTCGACAGCCCATTGTTGGAATGCACGCCCACCGAACAATATAATGTTAAAAGGCACGTTCTGTGGTACCTTTTACTGGTCATAAAACATGACCAGTATGGTTCCATCAGACGGTGTAAACTAATTTGGCCCAACAAGCCCAGTTACACGAATTTAGTGAAAAAAAAACGTAAACAGAACGCTGCATAAGAAAAAAAAAGGGATTAGATTGTTCGTGTATGCCGGGCTGAACGAACTGGGCAGAACGCTCGCGCCGCCGCCGCCGCTCGCTCCGCAGCCGCTCGTTCCGCCGCCGCTCGCTCATCCGCCACTGCCATAACCAGCCACACCGCAGGCGCTCGCATCGCCGCCGCTCGCTCCGTATGTCTTTTAATATAAGATGTTTTAGATGTTACACATATTGTCTATATACATAGTGAAGTGAGTGAATGTACATATTAAAGTGTGTCTAAATACATAGTGAGGTGAGTAAATATGGAGAAAAGCTAAAACATCTTATATTAAAAAACGGAGGGAGTAGATCATAAAAGAAATATTATGGATAGGTCTGATTTAACTAGGTAGATCATGTGAGAAGAAGTGTGTTTGATACAGTTATGTCTTCAATGCTCCTTTTGGAAGATTGTCTGCAGGTGTAATGTAATCTGGTACGATTTTGTACTTTAATAGAGGGCTCTCTAGTTAAATTTCAATTCGTCAATGATTGTAAATAATGTACTATACTAGTTTGGTAATTATCTTTTGTTGACAGTAGTATGATATATTGTTATTTATGATAAGATAACTGCATCCAGATTTCTTGCAACAGCTATACTCTTGTCTAAATCTGTACATACAATTTTCCTAAACTGCGCTCTAAACCTGCATAATCAGCTAGGTTTTTCCATTTGCTAAAATTTAAAAACTCTCAAAGAACATTGTGAGTCATTGCGTTTACATGACTGCATATTTTTTTACAGCAACATGTTTCATATCATATCCTGCAACCTGAATCCGACCTTGCTTCCTGAAACATCAACCTTGCCTTCAATATCCATTAGTTGTTTGTAAACATGGAATTTTTGCACAACAGAACTCACGTTTGTGCTGGTTATGTCCTTGACATCATTCCATGATTATTAACAAATGAATCTTACTAAATGATTACCTTGATTATTAACATGAATATCACTCTTGGTGGCAGTTTTGAGCGATGGATATTGAAGGCCCTAGCATGGAGGAGTGTGAGGAGTACCGTCGCGTGGTTAGCAAGACCTTCCGAAGTGAGGAGGAATGATTCCAGTTTTATAATGAATATGCAAAGGTTAAAGGTTTTAGTGTTAGGAAGGAAGAGGTAAAATATTTGTCAGGCACGACCACACGTTTCAGGCGGCTTTACACGTGTTTTAAGGAAGGACACCGTACTGGCGAACTTTGAAAGACCTGATCCAAAAAGGACTCCAAAGGCTCTTACTCGTTGTGGATGCCTGGCTCATTTGGAGATTGAGTTGAGTGCGGCTACTGGTGAATGGTTCGTGAAGAGGTTTCAGGATCAGCACAACCATGCACTTGCTAAGGAAGGTGACGCTGCTTACTTATACTCTCACCGTATGATGACTGATGGACAGAAGGCTGATGTAGTTGGGTATGGAATTGGTGGCCTCCGCACACACCAGTTGGGGCTGGTGGTCCCCACAAGCTCGGGTTCATAGACAAGGATTTGTATAATTTTGTCGGTGAGTACAAGAAAAAAAAGATTGAAGGTAGAGATGCTGAACTATATGGCGGCACAGAAAGATAGGGATGCAGACTTTTTCTACAGATATACGGTTGACGGTGAAGGCCATCTCAGAAACATTTTCTGGGCAGACGCACAGTCGCGGTTGGACTATGATGCCTATGGTGGTGTCGTGGTATTTGATAGCACGTACCGTGTCAACCGCTATAATCTTCCTTTTGTTCCGTTTGTTGGAGTCAACCACCATCGCAGCACATGTGTGTTTGGATGTTCGGTCATATCGGATGAGACCACTAGTGCGTATATTTGGTTGTTGGAGACATTTCTTTTGGAGATGCGCCACAAGTATCCTACGTCGGTCATCACTGATGGAGATCATGCAATGGCTAGGGCAATTCTTGTTGTAATGCCCGATGCATTTCATCGGTTATGCAGCTGGCACATAGAGCAAAATATGATAAAGCACCTTCGAAAGCAAAAGCTGAAAGACTTCAAGAGTTTCATTTATACGAGGATGGAAGCTGATGAGTTTGAGAATCGATGGGCCGCGTTTATCCAGCAATACAAGGTCAAGCCGGACGACGCATGGTTTTCGAGGATGTACGAGCTGAGAGGAAAATGGGCGGCGGCGTACACGAAAGGCGGGTACTTCCTGCGAATGAGTAGCAACCAAAGGATTATTTTCCAAGTGCAAAAGATTATTTTCCAAGTGCAAGATTGTATGATATGCACATGCATTTGCTACAAACTTCTCCACTTTTTGGTTGTGAGATGCCCTCGCTGTTGTAGTATTGCATTTGCAGATGCTTAATATATCCTTTCCCAGTTAGTCTGCTCTTGAATGCGGTACTGGTATATGATCCTGGAATGGACAAAGAAATTTGCTTGGCCTGTTTGGGCAGTGAAAACCATGCTGGGGAGTTCAGTTTTGAACCTTGCATCTATGTGCACTTGATTGCAAATGATGAACTTGAACTTCATGCTGTTGATTATTTTTTTGTGGTATCTTTTGTATTTGTGCAAACTGAAGGAATTAATGTGACAAGATTTTTCTTGTATCAACGAATCCAGTTATCTCAGTCCCATATTAGTGACTCGAAAAAAAAGCACGGTCACACACACACGCAACATAATCAAGCTTCCCCGTGTCTGGGGACCAAAATGGCACTTGGCCAACCGTGACGCCGCGCCGGTGGGCGCACCCACGCCGGCATGCAATATACAAGCCCCAAATGAGCGGCGCGCTAGCTACTCCTCAGGTCGGCATTGTCGGCGGCGATGGACGCCTCCAGCCTCTACCACCGCGCCTCCCGCGCGGCGGCCTCGGCGTCCGCCTCCGCGCGCCTAGCAGCAAGATCAGCGGCGCAGCGGTCGTAGAGGTCGGGCATATTGGACTGGGAGTTCCAGTAAAGCATTTCCTATTGGGCAACCGGCCTTATACCATATTGGGCCAAAGCCCATCTGCGGGAGTCTCAGATTTTTTACCAGTACGACTTATACTGCTAATCGTTTTTAGACCAGTATGACACGTTTTTAGCCACTAGATCCACGAAAATAAATGGCTGTGGTTCATTTGGGGGTACCACATAACCCCTCTGTTAAAAAGTTTTTTTCTGACTTGCATCTTGAAACAGTAGTACTCCCTTGCGCTGACAAATTTTCTCGACTCTCCAACTTCATTATCCTCCTGGTTGTCTTCGTCATCTGGAACATCATTGTAAGATTGATTAATTAATTACTCTGCCCTAATAATAATGATTAGTGACGAGCTTGTGACTCGGCAAATCCCTAGGTCGAATACCCCGGGTTGATTGAAGGAGAAAGAGAGAGATCAGGCTGGTGAACACGACGGCTAACAGGGGGCGATTTTACCCAGGTTCGGCCCCTCGAGTTGAGGTAAAGACCTACTCCTGCTTGTCTGGAATTATCGATTGGTGGCTACAATGCGATGTTCAATGATTCGATGCCCTAGACGGCGCACCCTCCCGGCCTTTATACTACAGGCCGGGTCTCGGGTGGACGGTGCGGATTGCACGTACAAGATAAGGAAAGCATCACCGACCTAAGTCGACTACTTGTGCCACACGGTGTCCTTCTTGGGCTTCGCCGGGCCTTCATTGGCGTGACCCAGGTACCACCACCGTGGGAGACCCGAAAGGTAGCCCCACGACAGTAGCCCCCGAGTGCTCAGTCGAATCGTAGAGTCGGGTGGAGGACTCCCCCTTTCAGGGCACGCCACATGGAATCGTCGAAGCTTGCTTCGAGTGAGCTTGTCTTGATTCTTCGGGTGCACCGATTTGATCTTTCGGAGTCGCAGCATTTCGACTGCCCTTGTCCACAATCATCGGGTGCGCGAACAGCGCTCCCGATGGGAGTAGCCCCCGAGATTAAGCTGAATTGCTTGCAATTGAGATTAAACTCAAATTTCCCTCAGTCGAAAAGCCCGCTCCCGATGGGAGTAAACAGATGACTCGAATTTGTCCGAGTCGAAACTGTCCTGGCTCGACTTACTCTTCACTCAGCCTTGATGGCCTACTAGTCATAACATCAGCTTTAAAAAAGCTTACTTCGTCTTATTCCACTCGAACGTTTGGTTCGAACGTACTTGGTTCAGTCGAATGACTGTCGAATGCTCAGCCAATTGCTTGGCTTACTTGACACACTTCCATGATGACGTCAGGGATGACGCTTTTGATGACATGACTCGACACGCTCTGCGCCCGACGGGACGTGACGATGGTGGGCCCGCTGTCACAGCGGCGACCGCTGAATATGGACCGTTGGGCGCGAAAACTCCGCGGCGTGATGATGATGCTTCGGTTCCCGTGCGTAGTGGAGCACGACCAATGTGTCCTTCGTGCGACACGTGGACGGCAGGATCCTTGCGGCGCCTTGCAGTTCCGCGATTGACGGCCAAAATGAACTGCCCCGCGGTATATAATTTTCACCGCGGCGCAGGGGCAGTTCACCAAGCCTCATTCTTCTCCCTCGCCGCCAGTTCTTGCCGTCGCTGTTCCTCGCGAAAAAGCTTCCAAAAATCCTCCCCTTTCCCCTCCGGCGACATGGGCCACAAGAGAGTTAAGGGTACTGAGAGCTCCTCCGCCGCCGGCGACGACGCCGGGATGAAGAAGGTGGAAGGCGACTGGGGCAAATCCTCAGTCAGAGCGGCGGAGCTCGACAACCTCCGCCAGCAGGGGCTGCTGCCGCCGGAGAGCACGGCGACGACGCGGGCGCCCGGTAAGGATACCATCCCTGCTCCCCGCAATGGGGAACGCGTCTGCTTCGTGGAGTTTCTTCCACGGGGATTCGGGTTCCCCCTTCACGATTTCGTCCGTGGGCTTCTGTACGCCTATGGGATTCAGATCCACGATCTGACTCCCAACAGCGTCTTAAGCATCACGAGCTTTATCGTGTTGTGCGAATGCTTTCTGGGGATCGCACCCCACTGGGCACTTTGGAAGTCGCTCTTCCAGGTGCGCCGGATGGTGGGTAAGTCGAAAGAGGCATACCCAGTCGGCGGTTTTGGCATCCAGCTTCGTGGCGACACAGTCTTCTTCCATATGAAGAAGTCCGACTCCGTGCAAAACTGGAGAAAGAAGTGGTTCTACGTCAAGTGGAACCAAGCCGGGCTCCCCGACTTCGCCGCTGATCGGCCCTTGAGGAAAACCAACGCCTGGTCGCACCCCCTGTCGGCGGAGGATAAGGAGTCGATCAAACCGCTGACGTCATTGCTTCGCGGGTTGTTGAAGTCGATGGGACGCGAAGCGGGCGGGATCCAGCTGATCGCCATGTTCCATAGGCTGAGGGTACAGCCGCTTCAACAACGCCCTCTCCCGATGTGGGAAATGGCAGTCGACCCGGCGGTTGACGATGCGCAGGTCGCGATCAAGGTGAGGAATATCACCAGTCTGCGGGTCGCCGACCCGTGCAACGTGACTTGCCCAGTCGTGCCGTTCAGCTCGACGAATCCGATCCCAGAGGTAAGTGTTTGAATCTTGATTTCTTCTTTGTGTGTCATTCGACTGTCTTTTTTCTGATTTTCCGACTGTTGCTTGCTGCTCTTCAGGATCGTAAGAACTACGTGAGCCTTCCTCCGTTGATGGAGAATGGCGCTCACGATGAAGCCGCAATCGTTGCCGAGCAGGACGGCGATGAAGAGAGTCCTCCCCCTGCCTACTCGCGTAGCGAGGAAGTGGAGGAGGAAGAAGAGGAGGACACGGCTCCACCCGCGAAGCGGCGTAAGCAGAAGAACGTCGACTTCACCGCGGCGACGTCTCCCTTGAAGGAGGCGGCAGAGGAGAAGGACTCTAGCGGATCTTCTTCAGTGCCGAAGGAGCCGGTGAACCCGCTGATAGCGACTCCGCTGGACTCCGCGCCTCCCGCGGGGTTTTGGAGGATGCCGTCTCCTTCCATGAGCAGCAATGGTGAAGATGCTGACAGGTAAGCTTTCTGCGACTGAACCTTTCTGATTCGCTTCTTCTTTCTGTTCCTTGGGTGTTTTCTGAATCTTTTGTAAGCAGCCATCAAGGTGGTAATGTCCATGTTTCGCCTCGTGAGGAGGAACACCAGTCTGCTGCCCCGGAGCATGCGACTGGTACAACTGAAGAGGCGCCACAGGCGAACGATCCTCCGGTGCTGGACCCTTCGACGGCCACCCGGCCGGATGGTGCCGCTGATGCGACTGCCGTGGATGCTGATCTGACCCAGCATGTAAGTATCTTCTTTCTTATCTTGCAAATTCTTGTATCGGGTGCGCGAACAGCGCTCCCGATGGGAGTAGCCCCCGAAGATGTGCGTGACTAGAATAGTCGGGTACAGATTTATACTTCTTTTTCCGCAGCCCGTCTATCGTCAGCAGATGGAAACAGCCACCCGCTTCATTCGTCTGGAGCAGGAGGCTAGTCAACTTCGTGCTGCGCTTGAGCAGTCGAAGAGTAAGTATCCCTTGTCGAGTCTTTTGAACTTTCTTCGACTGTCTGCAATTCTGAACTTTTGCTCGGGTGTTCTGCAGAAGACAACCAAGGCTTGGCGAAGCGGGTCCAGCAACTGGAGAAGTCGCTTGAGACCCAAACTGAGGCAGAAAAGGTTCAGGTCGAACGCCTGATTAGCATTGCCACAGTCCTTGGTGGTAAGTTCTCGGCTGATAGAAGCCTACTTCTCGGCTTGGAAAAAACCTACTTTTGCCTTTATTGCCTGCAGGTAACCTTACTATTCGCGTTGTAGGTGTTGGTGGTGGTGCTCCCCCTGAAGGGACGTCCAGCGCGAATACCACCTTGTCGGCGGCAGTCGACCTCTGCAACCGGGTTTGCGCGTGCGCCGCGGACGCTGTGAAGAAGTCCTCGAGCGCCCTGGCCAACATCTATCAAGGTGTTTTCCCTGGTCAGGCTGCGCCTAAGGAGGCTGACGCGCTGGCGGCTCCATTTGCTGAGGCGAATGTGATGGCCAACTACACCCGCACCCAGACGGTACGCGGCTCCGAGCTCACCTTCCGTCTGTTACTCGGTCATGGGATCTCGGGTGACTTTGAGGCGGCTGTGCGCGACTTCCCTCGAAGGCCCGATGGAAAGTCCAAATCCCTGGCCAGTGTCAAGGACAAGGCGACTCAGTTAGCTAAAAGGCTGATTGACACCTTTGAGAGGAAGCTTGCGGAGTCAGCCGCCAAAAAAGGCCGCACACCGTCGGGTTCTGCCATGTAGTGTTGTAGTAGGGGTCTTCTTTTGTCTTTTGTAATGAAACTCGATGAAATCAATGGATATGCTGATTCTGTCATGCGACTGTGCTTTTGTCTAGTCTTGCTGTTGAAAATAGTGCTCTCTGATGTTCTTTAAATTGACAGCCTGACGGAAGTGCTCCTCCTGAAGTCGCGGAAGATATCCGTGCGTACTGGGATGAGGGCACTTCTTCGGCTGCACCTGCGTCTTCGCGTTGTACGACTTCTCCAGCTCCCGCGCGTAGCGCGAACGACCAGCGAGTGTTCGGCTTCATGAAGAGCAAGATTGGAGAACTTGAGTCGAAGTTGCGGATAGCGAACATTGATCTTGAGCGTCTGAAATTGCGCTCGAGTGGGGAGTTCAATCCACGCGAGCGATTCATTCTTGAGCAGACTGATCTCATCTGTCGTCAGTTGCAAGGTTGGATTCTGCCCGCCTCCTGTTATACATTTATGCTTGTGCTATGCTGAATTTTCCTCGTTGATGCAGTTGTGAACTCCGACTGGCAGGCCGAAGATGCTCGAGTGAACGAGCGCGTGGAGAGGGAAACCACCGGCACTTCAGTCGAAGCCCGGCAATTCTGGGTTCATAAGCAGGAGGGCCGCATACTTGCTCGGATGCTGGATCGCACCTGGCGGGCTGCCATTGTCCTGGAGGGTTGTCGGAAGACTCTTGCGCAGATCAACAGGGTATTCTTCCCGCTCGACGAGCAGCCGACTGGGTTGCCCGCTCTGTTGGGGAAATTCCGCCGTGCTACGGCGTTGAAGGAGATTGTCTTCGGTCAGCTTGTCGCCGGGGCAAATGTAGCATTCGCGTACGTGCGAATGCATCGAAGCCATGTTCCTCTGCTTGGCATCCTTGGCGGCCTGCCAAGGGATTCAGACTATGCGGAGTCTTACGCTGCGGCGCGTCGTGCGATGGAGCAGGTCATGCACCGTACTGAAGAACTCGTCGGTCCCTTGGACGAGCCGAAGGAGGAAGCTGCCGACTGAGGATGTGAAAAAGCCTTTAGTGTAGAATGTTAGCTTGTAACATAAATATATGTATGCATGTAAATATGCTGATACGGGGTTAATCCCTAAGTATATGAAAACGTTGTGTCGTGAACTCATAACCCGTGTGGAGCAGCCCCCGAGTGTGTCGGGTGGCGTCCTTGGTGAGCAAGAGTGCGAACTGAACGTTATGTCTTAGGCCTTGACAGCGCAGCCCCCGAGTGCATCGGGTGATGGCCTAGGCTTTCGAGTTAGACCTGTGCGGCGCAGCCCCCGAGTGCGTCGGGTGGCAGCCTAGGTTTTCAAGTAGGACCTGTACGGCGCGAGCCCCCGAGTGCGTCGGGTGGCGGCCGAAGATTTTTGGGTGATGCCTGTTAGGCGCAGCCCCCGAGTGATTCGAGTGGCGGCCTAGGCTAACTTTAGACCTGTACAGCGCAAGCCCCCGAGTGCGTCGAGTGGCGGCCGAGGATTTTTGGGTGATGCCTGTTAGGCGCAGCCCCCGAGTGATTCGAGTGGCGGCCTAGGCTAACTTTAGACCTGTACAGCGCAAGCCCCCGAGTGCGTCGAGTGGCGGCCGAGGATTTTTGGGTGATGCCTGTTAGGCGCAGCCCCCGAGTGATTCGAGTGGCGGCCTAGGCTAACTTTAGACCTGTACAGCGCAAGCCCCCGAGTGCGTCGAGTGGCGGCCGAGGATTTTTGGGTGATGCCTGTTAGGCGCAGCCCCCGAGTGATTCGAGTGGCGGCCTAGGCTAACTTTAGACCTGTACAGCGCAAGCCCCCGAGTGCGTCGAGTGGCGGCCGAGGATTTTTGGGTGATGCCTGTTAGGCGCAGCCCCCGAGTGATTCGAGTGGCGGCCTAGGCTAACTTTAGACCTGTACAGCGCAAGCCCCCGAGTGCGTCGAGTGGCGGCCGAGGATTTTTGGGTGATGCCTGTTAGGCGCAGCCCCCGAGTGATTCGAGTGGCGGCCTAGGCTAACTTTAGACCTGTACAGCGCAAGCCCCCGAGTGCGTCGAGTGGCGGCCGAGGATTTTTGGGTGATGCCTGTTAGGCGCAGCCCCCGAGTGATTCGGGTGGCGGCCTAGGTTGCAAAGGAGAGGGTGACACAAAATTTCTTTAATCATCTTTATTTATTCTCGCAAACAGGCCGCCTCATTAAAACCCTTCCAGTCCCCTTAGGTACCCTGGCGAGGGAAAGAGTGCGTAAGAAACCTGCTGCTACTTTGAGTTTACAGTGTAGGGTACATCAGGCGTAGAAGCGGCGTAGCTGTGCCACGTTCCACGGGTTACTGCAAACTGTTCCTGTGGCTTGGTCCTTCAGGCGATATGCTCCATTGCCGATTGCTTCTGTCACAATGTACGGGCCTTCCCATGGGGAGGCGAGCTTGTGCACTTTCTTCTGCTTGAGTCGAAGGACCAGGTCGCCTGGGACAAAAGCTCTGGGTCGCAGTCGTCGCCCGTGGTAGTTGCGCAGGTCCTGCTGGTACACTGCTGTGCGGCTGAGGGCGATGTCGCGTGCTTCATCTAGAGTGTCCATGTCATCTTCTAGTGCCTCTTCTGCGTCGGACTCGTCGTAGGCCACGACCCGTGGAGCGTCAAACTTAATGTCACAGGGTAAGACTGCTTCTGCGCCGTACACCATAAAGAACGGTGTGTATTGGGTGGATCTGTTCGGCGTGGTGCGTAGGCTCCATAGCACGCTTGGAAGTTCCTCTACCCAGGCTCCTGCAGCTCGTTTCAACGGCACTCGCAGACGCTTCTTTATCCCTTTGCTGACTAGGCCGTTGGCCCTTTCGACTTGTCCGTTAGACTGCGGGTGTGAGACGGATGCGTAGCTGAGCTTGATGCCTTGTTCCTCGCAGAAATCTCTGAACTCCTCGGCTGTAAAGTTCGTGCCGTTGTCGGTGATGATACCGTGGGGCACGCCAAATCTGAAGATGATGGACCTGATGAAGTTGACTGCTGAAGTTGCGGTTGAACTTGTGATTGGCACCGCCTCGATCCACTTCGTGAATTTATCGACTGCCACCAGGAGGTGCGTGTGCCCACCCGGGGAGGACTTCTTGAAGGGACCTACCATGTCGAGTCCCCACTGCGCGAACGGCCATGCAAGTGGGATGGTTTTCAATGCTGATGCAGGTGCGTGAGGTTTGTTGGCGAACTCTTGGCAGCCGACGCACCTTTTTACGAGCTCGACTGCGTCTTGCATTGCAGTGGGCCAGTAGAACCCTGCTCGCAAGGCCTTGGCAACCAGTGCTCGACTGCTTGCATGATGCCCGCAGATTCCGGCGTGGATGTCGAGTAGAATAGCTTGGCCGTCAGATGGATCAATGCACCTTTGGAGTACGCCTGAGATGCTTCGCTTGTAAAGCTCGCCCTTGATGATGGTGAAGCCCTTCGAGCGGCGGACAATGCGCCTTGCTTCGACTGGGTTCTCTGGCAGCCGCTGATGCAGCATGTAGGCCAGATACGGGCTTGTCCATGTGGGTTCGACCAGCATGATCTCCATGGGCTCCTTCTCCGTGCTTTGCGGGTTGGCGGTAGTTGTTGTCGATGCAGGGGGTTCTGGCGGGGGCCGGACCCTGATAGAGCGCTGCGTGATGCACTCGAGGAAGACTCCGGGTGGAACCGGAGCTCGATCTGAGCCGAGGTTGGCGAGGATGTCGGCTTCTTCATTGCTTTCGCGGCCAATGTGTCGCAGTTCGCAGCCGTCGAATTGGCCTTCCAGCTGGTTGTACAGCTCCCTGTATGCTATCATGTTGTCAGCGATGGCGTCGCATTGCTTCATTGTTTGCTGCACCACCAGGTAGGAGTCGCCATAGATCATGAGGCGAGTGGCGCCGCAGTTCTTGGCCATCCGCATGCCGTGGATCAGTGCCTCGTACTCCGCCTCGTTGTTGGAGGGTGTTGGAAATTTCATCTGCAGCACGTACTTAAGCTTATCGCCTTTGGGTGATATGAGCACGACTCCCGCTCCGGCTGACTTGAATTTCTTGGATCCATCGAAGTACATGGTCCATGCAGTCGATAAATCAGGCTCGTCTGGTAGCTGCGCTTCTATCCACTCTGTGGTGAACTCCGGGAGGACCTGAGCCTTGATTGCCTTCGGGTGCACGTACTTCAGCCCCCATGGCCCTAACTCGACAACCCACTTGGCGACTCGCCCTGTCGCGGATGGATTAGTGAGGATGTCTGATAGGGCGGAGGAGCTTACCACCGTTATCGGGTGCTCGGAGAAGTAGTGTACCACCTTCCTTGACGTCATGAAGACGGCGTATGCCAGCTTCTGGTAGTGCGGGTACCTCTGCTTTGACTCTGTTAATACCTCGCTGAGGTAATACACGGGCCGTTGGACGGGATGAGCCCTTCCTTCTTCCTCCCGTTCGACTACGAGAACGGTACTGACCACTCTGTTCGTGGCTGCCACGTAAAGGTACAGTGGTTCATTCTCCTGGGGTGCTACCAGTACTGGAGGGGTTGTCAGGGTCTTCTTCAGCCTGTCAAAGGCATCCTGTGCTTCCTCCGTCCACTCGAATTTGTCCGCCTTTTTCATCAGCTGGTAGAAGGGCAGGGCCTTTTCTCCCAGCTTACTTATGAATCGACTGAGTGCTGCGACTCTGCCGGCTAGACTTTGTACGTCATGAAGTTTTGTTGGTGCAGGCATGTCGAGTATATTTTGCACCTTTTCTGGATTTGCTTCGATTCCTCTCGCAGAGACAAGGTACCCCAGTAGCTCTCCGGCTGGGACGCCGAAAACGCACTTGTCTGGGTTCAGCTTGATCTGGTACTTGTCGAGTGCCTCGAAGACCTTGCGGAGGTCGTCGATGAGGGTGTCCTCTTTGCGGGTGGTGATAACGATATCGTCGACGTAGACTTGGACCACCTTCCCGATAAGCTTCTTCAGGCAGGCTTGCATTGTACGCTGGTACGTGGCCCCAGCGTTTTTCAACCCGAAGGGCATCATGGTGTAGCAGAACACACCGTGTGGTGTGATAAACGCCGTCTTCTCTTGGTCTTCGACTGCCATCTTGATCTGCTGGTAGCCTGAGTAGGCATCCAGGAAGGACAGGCGTGCGCAGCCCGCAGTCGAGTCGACGATCTGATCAATCCGCGGGAGCGGAAAGTGATCCTTGGGGCAACATTTGTTGATGGCGGTGAAGTCGACGCACATGCGGAGTTTCTTCGTCTTCTTCTTTTCCACCAGTACTGGGTTTGCTACCCACTCTGACTTCTTGATTTCTTTAATAAAACCGGCATGGAGCAGCCGGTCGATCTCCAAACTGATCGCGTCTCTCTTTGGACCCGAAAAGCGCCTCATGGTTTGCTTGACAGGTCTGGCGTCCTTGCGAACGTGTAATCGGTGCTCGGCGAGTTCTCTTGGTATGCCTGGCATATCAGAAGGTTGCCAGGCGAATATCTTCCAGTTTTCGCGCAGGAACTCGACGAGCGCGCTTTCCTATGCGCTGGTCAAGCTTGATGACACCCGAACCACCTTGTCAGCATCTGTCGGGTGTACCTGGTGGGCCCTGGTATCGTCGCTGGTGTTGAACGCCGAGTCCTTGGATGATTTCTTCTTTGGGGGGAAGAGGGTCTTGTCGTTGTCGACTGCCAGCATCTCCAGGTGATCGTCCATCCCAAAGAACTCAGAGATCCTGTTGAACTCGCGGTCGCAGCTGTCGGACCGGTCGAAGTCGCCTCTCACCGTGATGACACCCTTGGGTCCAGGCATCTTGAGCATGAGGTAGGCGTAGTGGGGTACCGCCATGAACCTTGCAAAAGTTGGACGCCCGAGGATGGCGTGGTACTGTGATTTCCAGTCGACCACCTCGAAGTCGATTGCCTCCCTCCGGAAGTTGTCGGGTGTGCCGAAGATCACGTCGAGTGTGATTACTCCCATGGGCGTAACTGCTTGCCCTGGTACTATACCGTGAAAGGTATTAGATGACGGCGTCAGGTTGGAAGTTGACCTGTTCATGCGCCTGAGGGTGTCAGCGAAAAGAATGTTGATTCCGCTGCCTCCATCCATGAACACCTTTTTCAAGGTGTACTCCCCGATCTGAGCTTCGACTACTAGAGCGGCGTGCCCGGGCCGTGGTATTGCCGGCGGGTGATCAGCCCTGGAGAAGGTGATGTCTGTCTCTGATCCTCTCAGGTACTCGGGTACTGCGGGTGGATTGGTGATTGCCTGAAAGACTTGGCGAGTAATGAGCTTCTGGGTCCTGTTGGAAGGACGCCCCTTCTGTATCATGTTCATCTGCCCTCGTGGTGCTGGGAACACGTTGGCAGGGTCCTGTTGCTGCGGTTGCTGCTGCTGCTGTTGCGGCTGCTGCGGTTGTTGCGGCGGGTAGTAAGCCAGTGCTGCTTGCGCTGGGTTGGCGAGTGGAGGAGCTGGTGGTGCGTTGATTGCCAGCTGTCCCGCGACTGGTTGTCCCGCGGGTGATGCTTGATGAACCTGCTGCCCGTCCGTAGCAAGTACGCGCGTGAAGGCCCTGGCCAGCCGTTGCGCCTTCTTGCAGTCCTTCAACAGGTGTCGGGATCCCCACTTGCCTGTTTCCGGGTCCTTGAACATATGGTGCCTGCAGGGTTGCTCTAGCTCTTCCTCATCCGTGAGTATGCGTCTGCGCCACTCGCGCTTGCGACTTCCATCTCCGCGGTAGCCGCTGCCACCACCTTGGTTGTATCCTCTATCATTGCCACCGCCTTGGCTATATCCTCTATCATTGCCACCGCCTTGGCTATATCCTCTATCATTGCCACCGCCTTGGCTATATCCTCTATCATTCTCACGGGGGGTTTCGAATCCCGCCGCTACTAACTCTATTGAGTCGTGGCCGATAAAGCGTGGTTTCTTTTTCAGTCGACCCTCTCGCCAGTTGCTGGGTTGGGGATCTGGCATTGAGTCGCGGACGGAGTCTTCTCCATCTGCCCATTGGTTGGCGATCTGCATAAGGTCTATCATATTCTTCGGCCTGAGCCTACCAAGTTCTTCGCGAAGATCGCGACGGGTGAGGCCGTAGATGAATGCATCCATGACTCTGTCCTCTGAGGTGGCTCCATCCATGGTGTTGCGGAGCAGGGTCCACCGTTGGATGTACGAACGGAGTCGCTCCTCATGGCCCTGTTTGCAAGCTTGGAGCTCGATGAGGGTGGTTGGCCTTGCGTAAGTTCCCAGGAAACCTTTTATGAATGCAGTCCTGAATTCCTCCCAAGTCCTGAAGGCGTCCTTCGGCTGCGTGTTGAGCCACCCGCGGGCGGACCCCGTGAGCATCAGCTGGATGTACTGCATGGCGGTAGTCGAATTACCACCTTGGCAGCTGCATGCGATGAGGTAGTCGTCTAGCCAATCCCGCGGGTGCTGCTTTCCGTCGTACTTTTGTGTCTCCGCCGTCAGCTTGAAGCCTTTGGGCATCTTCGTGTCGCGAATATTTATACTGAAACACGGGGCTCCACGTGGCTCGTGGTCTTCATCATCGTCGAGTAGTCCTGCTTCTCGCAGTCGACGGGCACGGTCTATCCTTCTCTGTGTGACGACGTTGCGGCCATCCTCGCCGGGCTGCAGTTGTCGCAGTCGAATCGGTTCCCGATCTGCCGCTGGTGCGACTCCACGGTCACGACGTCCTCGTTCCTCGTACATCCCTTCGACTGGTTCTCCTCTTGCCAAGGCTTCCTCGACTTGCCTCAAGGCTTGGATCTGCTGCCTGTGTACGCGGGCGTTGGCGCTTCCTTCCGGCGGCTGCATGACCCGCAAATAGGTCTCGACTCCCATAAGCGCAGAGGCGGGTGTTCTGGGGATGGGTATTCCGTCCTCGTCTTCCAAGAAAGATGACTCCAAGTTGCGGGTGAGGTGGATGCGATCGGCCTCGTGCACCCGCGGCATGCGAGTTCTGTGCCTTCCTTCTTGATTGACTTCTTCTGATCCAGACATGAACGAGAGCGCTGCCCTCCTGGCACTCGACTCGTCGGCTAGCTCCTTGCGCCGGGCCAACTCGGCTTTATCCTGTTTGATTCGTTCGGCTTCCTTCCAGAGCAAGTACTGGACCGCCTGTCGATCTTCCTGTGGATCTTCCGGGGCAGGGAACGTGCCATCGTCCACGTGCTTCTGTGCCCTAATCGCCAGCTCCCGGGTGATGGTAAGTTTCGTCACCTTGTCTTGCAGGGTGACTTCCATGGGGTACACGGGTGCTGATGGACCGGCCATGTAGACTTGCGCGGGGTAGACCCGTCGAGTGGGGCTGATGCTCCCTGTCGTGCTTCCTTCATCTGAGCTGTACTCGTTGTCGAAGATCACAGCAACGTGGTGGGTACCACGGTCGCTGCTACTGGCGGCTGCGCGACGCGTAGATGCGATCGGCGCAATCGAAGCTGGTGCGGATCTTGGCTGGCGCCCGAACAGGTAGGTCGGAGTAGACTTGACTCGCCCCGTGGCCGCAGCAGATGCGTTTTTCTTGGCAACCGCAGATGCGATCGCCGCAGTCGAAGTTGATGTAGTCGAAGTAGACGCAGTCGCCTTGACCGCGGCAGATGCGATCTTCGCGACCGGTGAAGCCATGGTCGGCGCAGTTGATGTAGACGCAGATGGCGATGTAGATGCGATCTCCGTAATCTTCACGGCGGGTGAGGTTGCGATCAGTGCAGCCGCCATGGATGCAGGCGCCTCCATTGAGCGCAGGGCGGCCTGCGTAGGGCGGAGGGTTCCGCGACTGTCCACCAGATAACGCAAACTACCAAAGGTAATCCACGTGCTCTGTTGGAATCCGGCGTAAGCCGAAAGATCCGCCGGCGAGTGCTCGACGTACTCGAGGAAGCCGGTGTAGATCGACTCCCTCGCGCTGATGGTGTTGTTGGTTGCGGGTGAGGCCGGCATGATCACGACTCCAGCGATCTGTTCTTTCCCACAGACGGCGCCAATTGACGAGCTTGTGACTCGGCAAATCCCTAGGTCGAATACCCCGGGTTGATTGAAGGAGAAAGAGAGAGATCAGGCTGGTGAACACGACGGCTAACAGGGGGCGATTTTACCCAGGTTCGGCCCCTCGAGTTGAGGTAAAGACCTACTCCTGCTTGTCTGGAATTATCGATTGGTGGCTACAATGCGATGTTCAATGATTCGATGCCCTAGACGGCGCACCCTCCCGGCCTTTATACTACAGGCCGGGTCTCGGGTGGACGGTGCGGATTGCACGTACAAGATAAGGAAAGCATCACCGACCTAAGTCGACTACTTGTGCCACACGGTGTCCTTCTTGGGCTTCGCCTGGGCCTTCATTGGCGTGACCCAGGTACCACCACCGTGGGAGACCCGAAAGGTAGCCCACGACAACGGAAGTCTCAAAGATTTATGATAGTTTTTTTAGATTGAAAACCAAATGGTACCAAAATGAAATTGAGTCTTCAAAACTGATAATCTTATGCTATCAACTCTCCGATGTGACCTCAAAGCCACGGTCTAGTGTGTCTTAAGAGAAGTGAACGTGATAGAATTCACCCAGATGGAAAAATCCTTGAAGCTCAGCTTGTCCCGAGACTAATCGAGTTAGATCAATTTTTCCGGTCAATGACAGAGCTTGCTGGTACTCCTATATGCCGCTTTCAGCGGCACGCGTCGCTCCTGCCGCCTGAAGGTGAACGGGTGGGCTTGGCCCATTTAGTACGTTCGGTTTGCTACGTTCGCTCGACTGCTCAATTAGCAACGATGGCCAAGCTACTCCCGTTTCCGGTAACGTATTTTTTTCATCCTCTTTTTTCTTTTCGTTTTTTTCAGTTATATATCTCCCTTTCGTACGAGGCTAGCATGCATGCGTCCTGTGCCCAATCCATTCATCCATCCATCACAGTTGTAGCTATGTTAGTTTTGGCTTGCGGTTTACTTTTCTAGAACAAACGCTAAAGTATGCTAGCCTCATCTGAATGATTTAAAAAATAAACATGAAAGATCTATTTTTGAACGATTTTTAAAAAGTGAACATAAAAAGTATGCTAGAACATATATTTTAAATTGAATTATTTCAATTGGAATATTGACCTCATCTGAACGGTTTTAAAAATTGAACAGAAAATGATGGTGAAATAATTTTTTTTAACGATTTNAAGCGCTGATTGCTCACTTATGATTGGTGATATTTAGAGAAACCTCCGCGGGTCCACTTTTCAAAATCCAGGTTCCCTAGGGTTAGTCTTGTCATTCTGGAGCCGTGGGAAAAAACCAAGCTCGATTCCATGCCTGGAAGGCAAAGTTGTCAGTGCTTTGCTTTCACCTTGAAATCTGCTTCGTCAGTTCCTAGAATCGCGACAATCAAGGCACCTGAACGGATGGGGTAGACGATGTGCTTCGGACATGCGCCATCGAAACTGTCCACCCTAATTTCCTACGTGTCTGCCCCGTGCTACCCCACTCATTTTAGAAGACGGTGGGATCATCTTCGTCGAAGGTGCAAGATTTCACCGAAAGAAGCGCTGATTGCTCGCTTATGATGGGTGATTTTTAGAAAAACTTCCGCAGGCCCAATTTTCGCAATCCAAGTTCCTTGGGGTTAGTCTTGTCATTATGCAACCTCAGGAAAAAACCAAGCTCGATTCCATGCCTGGAAGGCAAAGTTGTCTGTTCTTTGCTTTCACCTTGAAATTTGCTTCGTCGGTTCCTAGAATCGCGACAATCAAGGCACCTGAACGGATGGGGTAGACGACGTTCTTCGGACATGTGCTGTCGAAACTGTCCACCCTAACTTCCTACGTGTCTGCCCCGTGCTACCCCACTCGATTCGGAAGACGGTGGGATCATCTTCATCGAAGGTGCAAGATTTCATCAAAAGAAGCGCTGATTGCTTGCTTATGATGGGCGATTTTTAGAAAAACCTCCATGGGCTCACTTTTCACAATCCAGGTTCCTTGGGGTTAGTCATGTCATTCTGCGGCCGTGGGAAAAAACCTAGCTCGATTCCATGCATGGAAGGCAAATTTGTCAGTTCTTTGCTTTCACCTTAAAATCTGCTTCGTCGGTTCCTAGAATCGCGACAATCAAGGCACCTGAACGGATGGGGTAGATGACGTGCTTAGGACGTGCGCCGTCGGAACTATCCACCCTAACTTCCTACGTGTCTACCCCGTGCTACCCCACTCGTTTCGGAAGACGGTGGGATCATCTTCGTCGAAGGTGCAAGATTTCACCGAAAGAAGCGCTGATTGCTCGCTTATGATGGGTGATTTTTAGAAAAACCTCTGCGGGCCCACTTTTCACAATCCAGGTTCCTTGGGTTAGTCTTGTCATTCTGCAGCCGTGGGAAAAAACCAAGGTCGATTCCATGCCTGGAAGGTAAAGTTGTCAGTGCTTTGCTTTGACCTTGAAATCTGCTTTGTCGGTTCTTAGAATCGCGACAATCAAGGCACCTGAATGGATGGGGTAGACGACATGCTTCAGACATGCGCCATCGAAACTGTCCACCCTAACTTCCTATGTGTCTACCCCGTGCTATCCCACTCATTTTAGAAGACGGTGGGATCATCTTCGTTGAAGGTGCAAGATTTCACCGAAAGAAGCGCGGATTGCTCGCTTATGATGGGTTATTTTTAGAAAACCTCCGCGGGCCCACTTTTCACAATCCAGGTTCCTTGGGGTTAGTCTTGTCATTCTGCAGCCGTGGGAAAAAACCAAGGTCGATTCCATGCCTGGAAGGTAAAGTTGTCAGTGCTTTGCTTTGACCTTGAAATCTGCTTCGTCGGATCCTAGAATCGCGACAATCAAGGCTCCTGAATGGATGGGGTAGACGACGTGCTTCGGACTGCGCTGTCGAAACTATCCACCCTAACTTCCTACGTGTCTGCCCCGTGCTACCCCACTCGATTCGGAAGACAGTGGGATCATCTTCGTCGAAGGTGCAAGATTTCACCAAAAGAAGCGCTGATTGCTTGCTTATGATGGGTGATTTTTAGAAAAACCTCCATGGGCCCACTTTTCAAAATCCAGGTTCCTTGGGGTTAGTCATGTCATTCTGCGGCCCTGGGAAAAAACCTAGCTCGATTCCATGCCTGGAAGGCAAAGTTGTCAGTTCTTTGCTTTCACCTTAAAATCTCCTTCGTCGGTTCCTAGAATCGCAACAATCAAGGCACATGAATGGATAGGGTAGGTGACGTGCTTAAGACGTGCGCCATCGAAACTATCCACCCTAACTTCCTACGTGCCTGCCCCGTGCTACCCCACTCGTTTCGGAAGACGTTGGATCCTCTTCATCGAAAGTCCAAGATTTCACTGAAAGAAGCGCTGATTGCTCGCTTATGATGGGTGATTTTTAGAAAAACCTCCGTGGGCCCACTTTTCACAATCTAGGTTCCCTGGGGTTAGTCTTGTCATTCTGCGGCTGTGGGAAAAAACCAAGCTCGATTCCATGCCTGGAAGGCAAAGTTGTCAGTGCTTTGCTTTCACCTTGAAATCTGCTTCGTCGGTTCCCAGAATCCCGACAATCAAGGCACCAGAATAGATGGGGTAGACGACGTGCTTCGGACGTGCGCCGTCGAAACTGTCCACCCTAACTTCCTACGTGTCTGCCCCGTGCTACCCCACTCGTTTCGGAAGACGGTGGGATCATCTTCATCGAAGGTCCAAGATTTCACCGAAAGAAGCGCTGATTGCTCGCTTATGATGGGTGATTTTTATAAAAACCTCCACGGGCCCACTTTTCACAATCTAGGTTCCCTGGGGTTAGGCTTGTCATTCTGCGGCCGTGGGAAAAAACCAAGCTCGATTCCATGCCTGGAAGGCAAAGTTGTCAGTGCTTTGCTTTCACCTTGAAATCTGCTTCGTCGGTTCCTAGAATCGCGACAATCAAGGCACCTGAACGGATGGGTTAGACGACATGCTTCGGACGTGCGCCGTCGAAACAGTCCACCCTAACTTCCTACGTGTCTGCCCCGTGCTACCCCACTCGTTTCAGAAGACGGTGGGATCATCTTCGTCGAAGGTCTAAGATTTCACCGAAAGAAGCGCTGATTGCTCGCTTATGATGGGTGATTTTTAGAAAAACCTCCGCGGGCCCACTTTTCACAATCTAGGTTCCCTGGGGTTAGGCTTGTCATTCTGCGGCCGTGGGAAAAAACCAAGCTTGATTCCATGCCTGGAAGGCAATGTTGTCAGTGCTTTGCTTTCACCTTGAAATCTGCTTCGTCGGTTCCTAGAATCGCGACAATCAGGGCACCTGAACAGATGGGGCAGACGACGGGCTTCAGACGTGCGCCGTCGAAATTGTCCACCCTAACTTCCTACGTGTCTGCCCCGTGCTACCCCACTCGTTTCGGAAGACGTTGGATCCTCTTCATCGAAGGTCCAAGATTTCACTTAAAGAAGCGCTGATTGCTCGCTTATGATGGGTGATTTTTAGAAAAACCTCCGTGGGCCCACTTTTCACAATCTAGGTTCCCTGGGGTTAGTCTTGTCATTCTGCGGCTGTGGGAAAAAACCAAGCTCGATTCCATGCCTAGAAGGCAAAGTTGTCAGTGCTTTGCTTTCACCTTGAAATCTGCTTCGTCGGTTCCCAGAATCCCGACAATCAAGGCACCAGAATAGATGGGGTAGACGACGTGCTTCGGACGTGCGCCGTCGAAACTGTCCACCCTAACTTCCTACGTGTCTGCCCCGTGCTACCCCACTCGTTTCGGAAGACGGTGGGATCATCTTCATCGAAGGTCCAAGATTTCACCGAAAGAAGCGCTGATTGCTCGCTTATGATGGGTGATTTTTAGAAAAACCTCCGTGGGCCCACTTTTCACAATCTAGGTTCCCTGGGGTTAGTCTTGTCATTCTGCGGCTGTGGGAAAAAACCAAGCTCGATTCCATGCCTGGAAGGCAAAGTTGTCAGTGCTTTGCTTTCACCTTGAAATCTGCTTCGTCGGTTCCCAGAATCCCGACAATCAAGGCACCAGAATAGATGGGGTAGACGACGTGCTTCGGACGTGCGCCGTCGAAACTGTCCACCCTAACTTCCTACGTGTCTGCCCCGTGCTACCCCACTCGTTTCGGAAGACGGTGGGATCATCTTCATCGAAGGTCCAAGATTTCACCGAAAGAAGCGCTGATTGCTCGCTTATGATGGGTGATTTTTAGAAAAACCTCCGTGGGCCCACTTTTCACAATCTAGGTTCCCTGGGGTTAGTCTTGTCATTCTGCGGCTGTGGGAAAAAACCAAGCTCGATTCCATGCCTGGAAGGCAAAGTTGTCAGTGCTTTGCTTTCACCTTGAAATCTGCTTCGTCGGTTCCCAGAATCCCGACAATCAAGGCACCAGAATAGATGGGGTAGACGACGTGCTTCGGACGTGCGCCGTCGAAACTGTCCACCCTAACTTCCTACGTGTCTGCCCCGTGCTACCCCACTCGTTTCGGAAGACGGTGGGATCATCTTCATCGAAGGTCCAAGATTTCACCGAAAGAAGCGCTGATTGCTCGCTTATGATGGGTGATTTTTATAAAAACCTCCGCGGGCCCACTTTTCACAATCCAGGTTCCTTGGGGTTAGTCTTGTCATTCTGCAGCCGTGGGAAAAAACCAAGGTCGATTCCATGCCTGGAAGGTAAAGTTGTCAGTGCTTTGCTTTGACCTTGAAATCTGCTTCGTCGGTTCCTAGAATTGCGACAATCAAGGCTCCTGAATGGATGGGGTAGACGACGTGCTTTGGACGTGCGCTGTCGAAACTGTCCACCCTAACTTCCTACGTGTCTGCCCCGTGCTACCCCACTCGATTCGGAAGACAGTGGGATCATCTTCGTCGAAGGTGCAAGATTTCACCAATAGAAGCGCTGATTGCTTGCTTATGATGGGTGATTTTTAGAAAAAACTCCATGGGCCCACTTTTCAAAATCCAGGTTCCTTGGGGTTAGTCATGTCATTCTGCGGCCCTGGGAAAAAACCTAGCTCGATTCCATGCCTGGAAGGCAAAGTTGTCAGTTCTTTGCTTTCACCTTAAAATCTCCTTCGTCGGTTCCTAGAATCACGACAATCAAGGCACATGAACGGATGGGGTAGGTGACGTGCTTAAGACATGCGCCATCGAAACTATCCACCCTAACTTCCTACGTGTCTGCCCCGTGCTACCCCACTCGTTTCGGAAGACGTTGGATCCTCTTCATCGAAGGTCCAAGATTTCACTGAAAGAAGCGCTGATTGCTCGCTTATGATGGGTGATTTTTAGAAAAACCTCCGTGGGCCCACTTTTCACAATCTAGGTTCCCTGGGGTTAGTCTTGTCATTCTGCGGCTGTGGGAAAAAACCAAGCTCGATTCCATGCCTGGAAGGCAAAGTTGTCAGTGCTTTGCTTTCACCTTGAAATCTGCTTCGTCGGTTCCCAGAATCCCGACAATCAAGGCACCAGAATAGATGGGGTAGACGACGTGCTTTGGACGTGCGCCGTCGAAACTGTCCACCCTAACTTCCTACGTGTCTGCCCCGTGCTACCCCACTCGTTTCGGAAGACGGTGGGATCATCTTCATCGAAGGTCCAAGATTTCACCGAAAGAAGCGCTGATTGCTCGCTTATGATGGGTGATTTTTAGAAAAACCTCCGTGGGCCCACTTTTCACAATCTAGGTTCCCTGGGGTTAGTCTTGTCATTCTGCGGCTGTGGGAAAAAACCAAGCTCGATTCCATGCCTGGAAGGCAAAGTTGTCAGTGCTTTGCTTTCACCTTGAAATCTGCTTCGTCGGTTCCCAGAATCCCGACAATCAAGGCACCAGAATAGATGGGGTAGACGACGTGCTTCGGACGTGCGCCGTCGAAACTGTCCACCCTAACTTCCTACGTGTCTGCCCCGTGCTACCCCACTCGTTTCGGAAGACGGTGGGATCATCTTCATCGAAGGTCCAAGATTTCACCGAAAGAAGCGCTGATTGCTCGCTTATGATGGGTGATTTTTATAAAAACCTCCGCGGGCCCACTTTTCACAATCCAGGTTCCTTGGGGTTAGTCTTGTCATTCTGCAGCCGTGGGAAAAAACCAAGGTCGATTCCATGCCTGGAAGGTAAAGTTGTCAGTGCTTTGCTTTGACCTTGAAATCTGCTTCGTCGGTTCCTAGAATCGCGACAATCAAGGCTCCTGAATGGATGGGGTAGACGACGTGCTTCGGACGTGCGCTGTCGAAACTGTCCACCCTAACTTCCTACGTGTCTGCCCCGTGCTACCCCACTCGATTCGGAAGACAGTGGGATCATCTTCGTCGAAGGTGCAAGATTTCACCAATAGAAGCGCTGATTGCTTGCTTATGATGGGTGATTTTTAGAAAAAACTCCATGGGCCCACTTTTCAAAATCCAGGTTCCTTGGGGTTAGTCATGTCATTCTGCGGCCTTGGGAAAAAACCTAGCTCGATTCCATGCCTGGAAGGCAAAGTTGTCAGTTCTTTGCTTTCACCTTAAAATCTCCTTCGTCGGTTCCTAGAATCACGACAATCAAGGCACATGAACGGATGGGGTAGGTGACGTGCTTAAGACATGCGCCATCGAAACTATCCACCCTAACTTCCTACGTGTCTGCCCCGTGCTACCCCACTCGTTTCGGAAGACGTTGGATCCTCTTCATCGAAGGTCCAAGATTTCACTGAAAGAAGCGCTGATTGCTCGCTTATGATGGGTGATTTTTAGAAAAACCTCCGTGGGCCCACTTTTCACAATCTAGGTTCCCTGGGGTTAGTCTTGTCATTCTGCGGCTGTGGGAAAAAACCAAGCTCGATTCCATGCCTGGAAGGCAAAGTTGTCAGTGCTTTGCTTTCACCTTGAAATCTGCTTCGTCGGTTCCCAGAATCCCGACAATCAAGGCACCAGAATAGATGGGGTAGACGACGTGCTTCGGACGTGCGCCGTCGAAACTGTCCACCCTAACTTCCTACGTGTCTGCCCTGTGCTACCCCACTCGTTTCGGAAGACGGTGGGATCATCTTCATCGAAGGTCCAAGATTTCACCGAAAGAAGCGCTGATTGCTCGCTTATGATGGGTGATTTTTAGAAAAACCTCCGTGGGCCCACTTTTCACAATCTAGGTTCCCTGGGGTTAGTCTTGTCATTCTGCGGCTGTGGGAAAAAACCAAGCTCGATTCCATGCCTGGAAGGCAAAGTTGTCAGTGCTTTGCTTTCACCTTGAAATCTGCTTCGTCGGTTCCTAGAATCGCGACAATCAAGGCACCTGAACGGATGGGTTAGACGACATGCTTCGGACGTGCGCCGTCGAAACAGTCCACCCTAACTTCCTACGTGTCTGCCCCGTGCTACCCCACTCGTTTCGGAAGACGGTGGGATCATCTTCGTCGAAGGTCTAAGATTTCACCGAAAGAAGCGCTGATTGCTCGCTTATGATGGGTGATTTTTAGAAAAACCTCCGCAGGCCCACTTTTCACAATCTAGGTTCCCTGGGGTTAGGCTTGTCATTCTGCGGCCGTGGGAAAAAACCAAGCTTGATTCCATGCCTGGAAGGCAATGTTGTCAGTGCTTTGCTTTCACCTTGAAATCTGCTTCGTCGGTTCCTAGAATCGCGACAATCAGGGCACCTGAACAGATGGGGCAGACGACGGGCTTCAGACGTGCGCCGTCGAAATTGTCCACCCTAACTTCCTACGTGTCTGCCCCGTGCTACCCCACTCGTTTCGGAAGACGGTGGGATCATCTTCGTCGAAGGTGCAAGATTTCACCGAAAGAAGCACTGATTGCTCGCTTATGATGTGTGATTTTTAGAAAAACCTCCGTGGGCCCACTTTTCACAATCCAGGTTCCCTAGGGTTAGTCTTGTCATTCTACAGCCGTTGGAAAAAATCAAGCTCGATTCCATGCCTGGAAGGCAAAGTTGTCAGTGCTTTGCTTTCACCTTGAAATCTGCTTCGTCGGTTCCTAGAATCGCGACAATCAAGGCACCTGAACGGATGGGGTAGATGATGTGCTTCAGATGTGCATCGTCGAAACTATCCACCCTAACTTCCTACGTGTCTGTCCCGTGCTACCCCACTCATTTCGGAAGATGGTGGGATCATCTTCGTCGAAGGTGCAAGATTTCACCGAAAGAAGCGCTGATTGCTCGCTTATGATGGGTGATTTTTAGAAAACCTCCGCGGCCCACTTTTCACAATCCAGGTTCCCTAGGGTTAGTCTTGTCATTCTGCAGCCGTGGGAAAAAACCAAGGTCGATTCCATGCCTGGAAGGTAAAGTTGTCAGTGCTTTTTGCTTTGACCTTGAAATCTGCTTCGTCGGTTCCTAGAATCGCGACAATCAAGGCACCTGAACGGATGGGATAGACGATGTGCTTCGGACATGCGCCATCGAAACTGTCCACCCTAACTTCCTACGTGTCTGCCCCGTGCTACCCTACTCATTTTAGAAGACGGTGGGATCATCTTCGTCGAAGGTGCAAGATTTCACCGAAAGAAGCGCTGATTGCTCGCTTATGATGGGTGATTTTTAGAAAAACCTCCGTGGGCCCACTTTTCACAATCTAGGTTCCCTGGGGTTAGGCTTGTCATTCTGCGGCTGTGGGAAAAAACCAAGCTTGATTCCATGCCTGGAAGGCAAAGTTGTCAGTGCTTTGCTTTCACCTTGAAATCTGCTTCGTCGGTTCCTAGAATCGCGACAATCAGGGCACCTGAACAGATGGGGTAGACGACGGGCTTCAGACGTGCGCCGTTGAAATTGTCCACCCTAACTTCCTATGTGTCTGCCCCGTGCTACCCCACTCGTTTCGGAAGACGGTGGGATCATCTTCGTCGAAGGTGCAAGATTGTCGTGGTGGTGTTACGGCAGATGCCATAGGATGGCTTGAAGTGTGGGGCCGATGGACGCTGGAGGCACCCGGGGAGGGCTTGCGCACACGAACACGCACACGAAGAACACAACTCACACGCACACACACGGTTTTACCCAGGTTCGGGGCTCTCGTGAGGAGATAACACCCCTACTCCTGCCTATCCGATCTGTATATATGATCTACTAGTGATTTACAACCTTGCTCCTGGAGCTGGATAGAAGAATAGCACGATCTAGGCCTCCAACCGAGTCTCGGAAGCTCTCTCTAGCTCTCTACTGACTATGAAAGAAATGCTCAAATGCGTATGCTCGAGGCAAGTGTGCGTGCATCCGTCCCCGTAAGAGGAGCTCCTGGTGCTCCTTATAAAGGGAAGCCCAGGGCACAAGTTAGGGCTGATATCAGTGCTGGCGTAGCCCGGACTGTAGCCACGCCCAGTCCTCTGACCGCTTCCGTCACCGCGCCGTGGCACGTCCCATCTGTCTCCTCCAACACACTGCTCCCTGGTACCGCTTCGGTCAGCGGCATGGAGGTCAATCACTCTGGTCAAGTGGCCTCGTCCCATCGTGCAAGTGGCTCTGCGTCCTGACCCGTGATTGTAGGGACAAGACCTGCGCCTTGACCATGGCCCGAGTAAGCCTCCTTATCCGGCACAGGCATGCCGAATTCCCTGTAACTCGGTTTCGCCTTCCCTGCACACAAGAAGAACAAAGAACGATCCGACATATAACTCGCAGGATCCGACATAACAATATGTCGGTTAATCATGACCCGGCCAGCTCCGAGTCAGCCGGTACAGTTATGTCGGTTTCAGTGACCCGGTCAACACCGAGTCAACCCTTATATCGACACCTTGCCCATACCCGGGGGTTGCCCCCCGACATTAGTCCCCGAAGCTGGCGCGGTCCTGCAGCCTCGGATGGAGGGCCACGGCAGGTTCACCCCGAAATCAGCATCCTTAGTTGACTCCGACATAACATATGCCGGTGACACTCGTATGTCGGAAAACACTATGTATCCCAACTTGATACTTCATATTGAGTCGGATCATTCCGACTTACGGGATGAAACCCCATGACTCCTCCGAGTCGTCGGTTCCCTACGTGGCAGAGCATCTCTGCCTGACGCCTCGGTCATTGTGCACGGATGGACGTGCCGCAGGCATGCGTGCCACCTGTGTGACGTCGGTCGTCTTGGCCACTGTGCCCACGTAAGCACTTGAGTGCACCCTTGACCGTGCGTGCGTCTCCTCGGGTCTCGCCCGATCGCGTGTACCGCCCTTGGACCGTTGGCCTCCTGTGGCCTCCCGTGTGGCCGATCGTGCGGCGGTTAAGCCGCAACAGGAATCGTGCCACAGATCGTGGGGCGGTAACCTCTCGTCCGTTACGAGATCGTGCGCAGTAACCCCCGCACACACGATCTGCCCCGCCGCCCATAAATAGTAAGGAGAGGTACGGTTCTCCCCTTCGCGCTCATTCATCTTCTTCCTTGCCTCCTCGCTCTCCTCCTTCTCCAGCGCACGCAGAGCCCGGAATCTGCCGCCGCCGCACGGATTCACGCACGCCGACGAGCCGCCGACGCACAGCACCGCCGTCGCACCTCACGACACCGCGGTAAGGCTTTCCCCTCTTCCCCTCTCTTTCTTCCTTTGCGCATTAGCGCTTTAAATCTACGGGAACTCCTCCGCCATTATTTCTTTAGTTGCTTTTGTTCGCGCCCTTGCTCTTCACCGCGGCGACGCATCGCGCGCCGCCGGTGACCTCGCGGCCGTGGTTGCGGTGCGCCGCCGGCGGGTTAGCCGCCACGGCACCTCTTTTCTCCCTCTCTACCTCTCTTTTGGATCTAGCACTTGTTCACATCCACCCGCATTTTCTTCCCCTTTTTCTTTCCATTTTCACCACGGTACACCTTGCTCACCGCCGGTGAACCCTCTCTTTGCAGATCTCGGTAATCTTTCATCAAGATGTCGGACGACGCCGCCCTCGAGGTGATTGACTCGGTTGAGGAAACCATAGTGGAGGGCTCCACTCGGGCCTCCTGGGAAGGCTCCGATGTCGGACGAGCCGAGATAGACTGGTTGGTCCGGACGCGACGGATCCCGCCCGGCGTAGAGTGCCGAATGCCCGGCACCGAGACCACGCCGAGTCTCAAGGAGGGCGAACGAGTCGTCTTCGTCGCGCACTTCGAGCGGGGATTCGGATTACCCGCCAGCGTGTTCTTCCGAAACTTCCTCGACAGTTTCGGTCTCCAGCCTCACCACTTGCCGGCCAATGCCATCACCACCTTATCCTCCTTCGTCTCCTTCACCGAGGGCTATCTCGGTCTCAAGGCCAGCGTCCGCGCGTGGTCCAAGTACTTCGGATTCCGGAAGCAGGTTATTCCGAATCCTGCCGACCCGGAAGCTCCCAAGATGATGACCCAGTGCGGGGCCGCCACCGTCACACCTCGGCGCAACTCAATTTTTCCCCGGATCAACGGCTTGGAGTCATGCCGGAAATGGCAGCGCTCCTTCTTCTACGTGAAGAACTCGACCGACGTCGACAAGATCAACTTGCCGGATTTCGTCATCGGCCCCCCCACAGCGCAACTCAACTGGGGGTACAATCCAACCGACAAAGAGGTCGAGGTCAACCAGATCCACGAAGTCGTGGGACAGCTCCGAGCAGAAGGATTAACTGCTGACGATCTGTTGGCGACATTCATTAGCCGCCGGGTCTCACCCCTCCAGCGCCGAGTCCACAAGATTTGCCACATGAGTGGCCCTCTTGATCCGACCCGGATAAGCACGGTCGAGCTGACCAAGTCCCAGATCCGGCAGCGGGTCAAGGCCATAGCCCGGACAAGGATGACGGAGGAGTGGGAGTGGGGAATAGAACCTTACAGCCGGAACAACCTTCCGCCCCAGGTAAACGACTTGCACCGACGTAACTTTCCTACCGACATAAATTCTTAAGTCGGTTCCCTTTTTATACTTGGCCTTAATCTTTCTCTGTTTCCCTCGCACAGAGATTCGCGCGGCAAAAGAAGGAGGACGGACCGGATCCTGCTGCCAAATGGGGTCCAGACCGGGTCGAAGCTGACTCGGAGGACCCGGATAATGATGACAACATGCCGATCCCTGATGTCGGCACAGTTCCTGTCACCGGTAAGGCTCGCGTCCGAGATTGGTCAGATGATGATGACGACTGTCAAATTCTAGAGGTACATGATCCTCTCCCGATTGCATTCTCTTACCCGGTGCCCTCGCCCCCAGCTGACGCGGACGACCAGGTGCTTGATGTGGAGCCCCTCGCCACGGGACCCAAGGGCGCAGTTCGGAAACGCCCAGCAGCAGCGACCGCCGGTGCCGGAACATCCGGCGCTCCCGCGAAGAAGCAGCGGCGGGTAAAGACTGCGGCGAAGCGCCGCGAGCGCCCAGTCACTAAGGGGTAAGACTCCTTTTTGCCGGCATAACCTTTATATGCTTGCCCACAGTTTCCTCCTTCTGACGATGCACTTTACTTCTTTGCCTTGCAGCTCCGCCCCTCTGGAGATTCCAACCGAGCCCACTGACTCGGATCCTGTCAGGACCCCGACTCCGCCTCGGCCGGACGACACGAGGCTGCCGAGTCCGCCACGGACCAGCCCGATAGTGCCTCCAACAGTTCCGGGATCCGGGACCGGAGAGGCCGAGTCGGTAACGACCGACATATCCAAGAATCTCGGGGCCAGCACGTCGGCCCCCGAAACAGAGAAGACTGCGGCTCCAGAAGATTCGGCCCATCCGAGTCAGCCGCAGCAAGAACCGCCACAACCGCAACAGCCACAGCAACAGCAACAGCAACAGCAACAGCAACAGCAACAGCCACAGCAGCAAGAGACACCGCAGCCGCGACCGCAGCCACAGCCCGCTCCGACACAACCGCCACGGCCATCTCCTCCGAAGCAGCAGCAGCATCAGAAACAGAAGGCACCTGCGCCCACTACGGCCGGGAAAATTCTGCCGAAGAAAACTATACCCGGCACGGCCGGAACAGCAGCAGACAGAGCTGCACCCACCGCGGCCGGGAAAGCCCCGGATAAAACTGCAACCACCGCAGCCGGGAAAGCTCCGGAGAAAACCATCGCTGCCAAGGACCTGCCACCTAACCCGGAGCGCCGAATAGTTCTCCAAGAACCGTCCGGATCGGCCACAGCGATGACCAGCGCTCAGACCTCCACAGCTAGCTGGGGGTTTGGGCCCTTGAAAACATTGAGCGGGCAAAGTCTAGGCTCACTCGAGCATTATCATTCGGACTGGAACGCCGCCGACCTGAGCGAGGTGAGCTCGAGGTCACCAGCAGGCCAAATCGTCTCGGAGCATCCGGCGGGGCCGAGTCTGTTGGCCCAAAAGATAGCCGCGGCCAAAACTGCCATTCTTGCAGTTGACCAAACAGCAGCGGTAAGTTGCGCCGAGTAAACATGATTCGGTTTATTTCTTTAGTGTAGATATTATCCATCCCCAGTCCCCGAGATTCGGGTCGAGTGATTGAGCTTGGCCGAGTGAAGCTGACTCGGTTAAGTGAGGGTAACTCGGCCTGAATCTTCATCAATAATTCTAACATCTCTTCCTTTCAGATTTGCATGAACAAACGCACTCAACTACACCGCAAGCTGCTGCTAGAACATAAAACGCTCTCCAACAAATACAAGCTGCTCCAGGCCAAGCTGGACCAAGTAGCTGACTCGGCACTCAAGGCCGAAGGATTGGAGAAACGGATCTCGGAAATCGAGTGTAAGCCACACTTTGCCCTTTCAATTTGCACTTGCATCAATTTGCTCATTCTGACACTTGCTACCTCGGCACAGCCGCACATAAGGAGCGCGAGCTTGCTCACCAGGCCGAGCTAAAGAAAGATCAGGAGGAGATATCCCGGCTGAAGGCCGAGCTGGAGCTAACTCGGAGTCGGGCTGCCGAGTCGGAGAAGACCGCCGCCGCAGAGAAGCAGCTCCGAGAAGAGGAGACTCGGAAGCTCAAGGAATCTCTCGAAGAATCCAAATCAGAGGCGACCTCGGCCGCGAGCGAGCTCCGAGACCTGAAAACCAAGATCACACAGTGGCTGGTGGACATCTCCAAGATCAACTCCGAGATGGACAGTAAGCTCTCTTCCCTTCTGCTTTTATTGCTTCTTTCATCTTTCTTCATCTGTAACTTATTTCGGCGCTAGCCATTCCCTACTCAGAACGCTTCCCACACACCAAGGCCGCCGCGGACAAGAGCGCGAACGAGCACCGGTTCGAGAAGATCCGAGGTGGCCCTATCTCGGCCGAGTGGGATATGGATGCCCACTTGGTGGCTCTGAAGGCTCGCTTGGGGCCGATGAGATTAATCGGGATGAACCTCCTCACTGCTGCCATCCGAGCATACAACGTTCTCTGGCCCGGGTGCGAGGCCCCTCTGGTTGTTGATGAGTTAGCCACATGCTTGCTGGCCTCCGAGGACAGGCTTGATGACTGGCGATCGTCCGCCGCCCGAGTCGGAGCGGATGAAGCGCTGATGTACGTGCTGTCCTGGTACGAGGGGCTCGATCTCGACAAGCTCAAGACTCTGCGCGACGGGTCAAAGTGGCTCACTGATCCGGATCACATCCGGCGTCGTCAAGAATTTGCCCATGCTCTCATCCAGTACGCCCCAGTGCACTCCTTTGTCGCTGGCGACCGGGTTCCCCAATCCGAGGAGATCCCGGTTGAAGGAGACGAAGGAGAAGACGAAGACGAGGCCGTCGACGAAGAAATCGAAGCAGACATTCCACCCGAGTCAGCCACCGGCACTGCTACCGGGTCCACTGCCGAGGAAACCGCAACCGAGACTCCAGCCTCTCTTTCTGCCCGAAAGGCCTCGGACGCTGCTGCTTAAACTTTTAAGAAAAAACTCAATTCGTTAAATCCCCGGAATGCCGGGTGCAGATGTAATATATACCTTGCACTTTTTATGGTTGATACTTGACTTTTTATTTCGCATGTTTTAACAAGTTTAGCCGTATGCCGGATCGCATTGAACCGAGTCCCCGAGTTCAATTTCTTGTTTACTATACTTCTGCCATCTCTGCTCTTGCCTACCATTCTTGGTGTCAGGCAGTCGAGTCACAAAACGACCGTTGTACAGCATACAGTACTTAGAAACTTGGGAAAATAGCCAAGGCCATCCGACATAAGGTTATTAAAAGGAAACCGAATCGCTCCTGGACCGAGTCCCCGAGTCGGTTTTCTTGTTTACTGCACCGAGTAACCTTTGCTCTTGCCTACCTTTTTCGGTGTCAGGCAGTCGAGTCACAAGATCACCAGCACAGCATACAATACTTACCAACATGGCGACACAGTTTTTAGAGCCATTCAACACAAACACATTACCTAAAAAAGGAAACCGAATCGCTCCTGGACCGAGTCCCCGAGTCGGTTTTCTTGTGTACTGCGCCTGGTAACCTTTGCTCTTGCCTACCTTTCTCGGTGTCAGGCAGTCAAGTCACAAGATCACGAGAACACAGCACACAATACTTGCAGACATGGTGATACGGTTTTTAGAGCCATCCGACACAAGGAATTAAATACAAGGATAAAACACAGATTTGTTCAACAAGGCAGTCCCCGAGTCTCTTCTCGGGGTGCCAACATTTCATTTCTTGGTTTCGAGATACATATAGTGTGTCCTTAAGAGTAGAAGGGGCGGAGAAGAGCTACATTCCAAGGGCGTTTGGTCTCCTCTCCGGATCGGTCCATCCTGTTCTTCACCTGTTTCTGAGCATCTATAAGATAGTAGGCATCATTGTTCAAAGCTTTGCTCACGATAAACGGTCCCTCCCACGGAGGTGATAGCTTGTGCATCCCGGCGGTGCGCTGCACAAGCCTAAGCACGAGGTCTCCTTCTCGAAACTTGCGAGGATTCACCTTCCGACTGTGGTAACGTCGGAGATTCTGCTGATATATTGCTGACTTGGACAATGCCAACTCTCGTGCTTCCTCAAGCAAATCGACATCGTTCTCTCGGGCTTCTCTTGCCTCAGACTCGGTATATAAAGCAACTCTCGGCGAGTCGTGCTCTATGTCGGTTGGCAGAACTGCCTCTGCTCCGTAGACCAGGAAGAAAGGCGTATAGCCGGTAGAGCGATTCGGTGTAGTCCGTAGACTCCACAGTACTGCCGGGATCTCGTCCAGCCAACACCCCGGAGCACGCAACAGTGGCTCAATTAGCCGGGGTTTTATGCCGGATAGGACCAGAGCATTTGATCTTTCCACTTGCCCATTCGACTGCGGATGCGCGACCGACGCCAGGTCGAGTCGGATTCTCTTTTCTTGGCAAAACCGAGCAAAGTCTCCCTCGGCGAAATTTGTGCCGTTATCAGTGATGATGCTGTGTGGGTGCCCATATCTCAGGATAATATCCTTTAAGAACGACACAGCTGTACGGCCATCACACTTTCTTATTGGTTTCACCTCGATCCACTTGGTGAACTTGTCCACCATCACCAATATGTGGGTCATGTTACCTCGGGCCGGTTTAAACGGTCCTACCATATCCAAACACCACACCGCAAAGGGCCAAGTGATGGGGATAGTCTTGAGTGCAGACGCCGGCATATGAATCTTGTTTGCAAATCTCTGACATCCTTCACACTTCCGGACTATGTCCTCTGCCTGCTGCAGAGCACTCGGCCAGTAAAACCCATATCTGAATGCTTTGGCCACAATGGCTCGGGAAGAGGCGTGATGACCGCACTCTCCCTGGTGAATATCTCGGAGGATCTTTTCTCCTTCCTCTGGTTCGACACACCGCTGAAGCACGGTGGTCACGCTTCTCTTGTATAGCTCTCGGTTGATGATGGTGAAGGACTTGGATCGCCTCTGTATCTGCCTGGCCGAGACCTCATCACTCGGTAGGGTGCCTTCCAACATAAATGTCATGATGGGTTGGGCCCATGTCGGTACCGGACGAGTTCCGAGTTCAGGCTCATCGACCTCCATGGCTTCAACCGACATAACGACGCTCGACATAGGCTGACGAGTCCCCGAGTCCTCCCAAAGGATTCCCGAGTTCCGCCAAGCAGCTTTCCAATTTTCCAACTCTATTCTTGAGTCCGACATAACACACGAGACATCCATGGGAGTCCCCGGGTCCTGCAGAGCAGTCCCCGAGTCGTGCGGAGCAGTCCCCGGGTTTAGTGGCTTGCTCCCGGCGTCAACGTCCATCGGGACGACATCGGATTCCAGATTACCCGGGATGAATATTGAGTCTGACTCGGGTGAAGGCTTAATTGATGGCTTGTGAAGATGCTCCAGAGACACTCCGGGTGGAATGGCCTGTCGGTATGATCCAATCTTGGACAGCATGTCTGCACTTTCATTCTCGGTCCGCCGGATGTGATTGAACTCGCATCCATCAAAGAATCCCGAGATCTTTTGGACATGGAATCGGTACGCCGCCATGTTGGCATCCAGGGCATCCCAGTTGCCCGAGGTTTGCTGAATCACCAGATCCGAGTCACCATAGCAAACTATCCGGCGAATCCCGATTTCCTTGGCCACCTTGAGTCCGTGGATCAATGCCTCATACTCGGCTACATTGTTGGATGCCGCGAAATGAACTTGCAGCACATATTTCAACTGGTCTCGCTTTGGCGAGGTGAGAACCACCCCGGCACCCAGGCCTTCTTTTACCTTGGACCCGTCAAAGTGCATCCTCCAGTAATTGGAGTCCGGCAGAGATGGTTCATATTCCATCTCGGCCCAGTCCACGAGAAACTCGGCCACTGCTTGAGACTTGATGGTATCTCTTCTCGCGTATTGTGGTGCATACGCCGCCAACTCGATGGCCCACTTGCCTACTCGACCACTTGCATCTCGGTTGCCAATGATTTCCGAGATAGGAGCCGCGCTCACCACGGTTATGTGATGCTCCTGGAAATAGTGTTTCAGTTTCTTGGCCGCCAGGTACACGCCATAGGTCATTTTCTGGTAGTGTGGGTAATTTTGTTTCGAGGTGGAGAGTACCTCACTCAGGTAATACACCGGCCTCTGCACGGTGGTTCCCCCTTCTTCTCTTTCTACTACCACAACGACACTGACGACTCGATTAGTGGCTGCAATGTAAAGCAACATGGGCTCTCTTGGTAATGGCGAAGCCAATATCGGCGCAGTAGCCAACATCTTTTTTAGCTCCTGGAAAGCCGAGTCCGCCTGCGGGGTCCAGCTAAATCTATCCGACTTTTTCATTAGTTGGTACAAAGGCAGGGCCTTTTCTCCCAACCGACCTAGAAACCGACTCAGGGAAGCCAGGCAACCCGTGAATTTTTGGACATCTCGGAGGCATCTCGGTAGCCTCATACTTTCTATTGCCCGGATCTTAGTCGGATTCGCCTCGATACCTCGGCTCGACACGAGGAAACCGAGTAACTTGCCGGCCGGCACACCGAATGTACACTTATCCGGATTAAGTTTTAGTCGGAATTTCCGCAGGTTTGCGAATGTTTCTCTGAGATCATCTAACAGAGTATGTTTTTCTTTTGTTTTTATGACTATGTCGTCGACATATACTTGCACGTTTTTTCCTATCTGATCATGCAAACATTTCTGCATACAGCGCTGATAAGTAGCGCCGGCATTTCTCAAACCAAAACACATGACACGATAGCAATAAGCCCCGTACGGGGTAATAAAAGCAGTTTTTATTTGATCATCCGGGTTTAACGGGATCTGGTGAAAACCAGAGTAGGCATCCACAAAAGACAACAGCTGACATCCGGCCGTGGAGTCGATCACCTGATCGATCCAGGGCAACGGGAAAGGATCTTTGGGACAGGCCTTGTTCAAGTGGGTGTAGTCGATACACATGCGCCAGACAGTAGGCGCATCCGGTTCTTCCTTCTTTTTCTCCACCAGGACCGGGTTAGCCAACCAGTCCGGGTACTTTACTTCCACGACGGCATTCGACGCGAGTAACTTGGCTAACTCGTCACCCACCGCCTTCCTTCTTTCTTCGGCGAGACGCCGAGTCGGTTGCTTCACAGGCCTAGCATCTGGCCTGACGTGCAGAGAGTGCTCAGCCAACTCCCTCGGAACACCCAGCAAGTCCTGACTGGACCATGCGAAGATATCCCGATTCTCACGGAGGAAGTTGATGAGCTCGCTTTCCTATTTCTTGTCCAACCCGGCACCGATGATGACGGAGCGTTCCGGGTTAGCCTCGTCGATGCCGACCTTCTTCGATTCCTTCGCCGCCTGGAAGGTTGCGGTTTGCTGCGGGTTAGCCGCACTCGGCATACCGAGCTGAGATGCCTGGGCCAAAGCCACCACCTCATGGATTCTCCTTTTCTCGGCGGCGATCACCAGTGATTCGGCCAGGGATGACCCGGCTGAGGCGCATTCCATGGAACGCTTGTAGTCTCCCGAGATGGTGATGACACCGTTCGGACCCGGAAGTTTCATCTTCAGGTAAGCCACATGAGTGGACGCCATGAACTTGGCGAGTGCCGGCCTGCCGAGTAAGGCGTGATACGGGCTTTCGAGATCCACGACCTCGAACAACAGACTCTCAGTCCGGCAGTTGCTTTTGTCGCCGAAGGCGACATCTACCCAAATCGTGCCCATGGGTGCATGTGATACACCGGGCACGATGCCGTGAAAGGTGGTTCGGCTGGGCTGCATCATATTCTCGGTTATGCCGAGTTTTACCATGGTATCCCGGTACATGATGTTGATGCTGCTCCCGTTATCAACGAGGACCCGGGAAAACCTGACATTGATGCTAGGCCCGACGAATGTTGGATCCAACACTAGAGCATAACCTCCTGGGTTGGGTATGACCCTTGGATGGTCCCTGACGCTCCAGCTGACCTCATCCTCAGACCAGTACATGAATTTCGGCACCGCCGGCATAACGGCGTTTACCTCCATAGCACGCCTGTGCTGACTCTGCTTGTCGTTGGGTTTGGTCACAAAGACCATGTAACTCTGGTGAGGTTCTCGGTATTGATTTTGCCGACTCGGGCCAGCGTTGCTGCCGGGGTAGTAGGAGTTGTTGTTGGTGTTGGCCATGTTGGCCACTTGGTTGACATCTTCAGGCCTTGCCTGGGCGTTCACCGGGATAGCGTTCACACCCGTGAGTGGTGCGGGTCGAGTTGCCGGACCGGTGTTCTCCTGCGGGCGCCTGTTTCGGCTGCAGTTCCGGTTTGAGTGCTGAGCCGGTCTGCTGGGGTGCTTGGTGTGGTAGCTGCAGGGATCATTCGGCATCGTCCCACTGGGGTTAGCCCACTGCCTCTTGTCGCCGTTCCATGGCTTCCACTCGCCATTCCACGGTCTTCTTTCACCGTCCCACGGCCTCCTTCCTTCCGAGTTCTGGCCCCATGCTGGACCGTCATTCTTCTGTCTCTGGCTGTTGCCGGCGCCCATCTGATCTTGGTCGATGGCAGCAACCTGGTCTGACCCATACCAGTAATCCGGCCTCTCTTCTCTTCTCTTTCCTCGGTAATCCGAGCGATCACCTCGCCGACCCGATCTGTCTCTATCGACCGGGGCCAGCAAGGGCTGTGTCGGATCACCCAAAGCATAGCTGTCGGCAATTGACATTGTCTCGGCCAGGGTGGCCGGCATCTCCCTCTGGAGTCTTTGCCAAAGCATGGAGCCATGTCGGCATCCTTGCGCAAACCAGGCAATGGCTTGTGACTCAATCACTCCTTCACAGGAGTTCCGGATCGTGCTCCACCGGGTTAGCTATTCCCGGTCTGTTTCGTCTTCTCGCTGCCGACACATGGACAGCTGCTGAGGTCGGTTCGGCCTTTTGTAAGTGCTGGAGAAGTTGCTGACGAATGCGTCGGAGAAGTCGAGCCAGCAGTCAATGCTGTTCTCCTCCAGGTTGTTCAGCCAGATTCGGGCCGGTCCCTCTAGCATCTGCGGCACATACCGCACTGCCCATCTGCGACTTCCGCCGGCAATGTGCACAGCGGTGACATAGTCTGTCAGCCAGTCCTCCGGCTTGGTGCTGCCGTCATAGGTCTTTGCACCCCGGGGGAGCTGGAAATTCGGCACTGGTGCCTGCTTCATGATTCGGGGTCCAAAGCATGCAGGACCCGGTGGGCCTTGCTCCTCCAGCAGTTCAGACAGATAGATCCTGTCCAGCTTGTTGCGGACGTCGTGTGCCGGCAACTGGCGAGTTCCCAGCCTTGCGCCGAGTGCACCCTCGGACGCCAAATCTCGGTATCTTGTGTACCCGGCCCGCTCCATGGCCGAGTAACCATCATCATATCGGTCTGCGGCCGGCTCAGCATACCCGGCACCCGCTTGACGACGAGGTGGAATGGGTACCGGATACCGAGGTGGCTGACCTTGATTCGCCGGGATAACTTGGTTCTCTTCCTGTCTGCCCTGGGCGGGTCCTGACTTTCCCCGACCGGCATTGCCTTGCTCGGCTACTTTCTTTCCGGCATAGGCCGGATCGTACGCTTGTATCTGCTTGTTCTTGCCAGAGTTCACACTCTGGCCCCTGCTCCTGCCGACATACGGCGAGGAGGCTTGTCCCTTGGACACTCCTCCGGCTCCACCATCCGAGTGAAGGAACCGAGATCCACCTGCATCCGGGTTAGCCTTGCGATAGGCCTCGTTCTGTCGGTTAGCGACAGCCACCAACTCATTGACTCGGTCCTGCTGCCTACTGCGAGCTTCACCGGATAAACCGGCCAACTCGGCTATGGCTGCCTCTGCCGCCCTAAGGTTCTTTCCGGGCGTGCTGTATCTCGGCTTTTCGGCCGACACATGACTAGCAGTTCTAGCAGATCTAGCTCTTCCATCTCTAGCTATCTCTGCATTAAGGTCTCTACCTCGGGCACGCACCTCGTCGATGCGACTAACTGGGTTTGCTGCTGGAGTAAAACCATGAGCCGAGTTATACTCACGCATTGATATGTCGAACTCCTGCCTGACTCGGGCCACCTCCTGGGCTTCTCGGAGTATCTCCTAGCGCTGCTGCTCCAACTCCGCCTGAGTCAGAGCAACATCTGCACCCGGTGCGACTGGTGTTGCCAGCTTCTGAATCGCGTCCTGAAGAGGACTCGGCGTCATCGGCACGCTGGATGTGCTGGCCTATGCCGCACGGTTCTCCGGTTTCTCCAAGGGCGGACGCCCTGTTCTTGCCGACCTGGTGCCGGGGTCAGCCTCGCCCGCCATGGCCTTGCCGACACCGACGCCCGGGGCGGTCATCATGACTTCCACGCAACTAGCGGGGCGAGTGGTACGCCGACCGCGAGCTGCGTAGACTGCGGGTGGATCCGCTCCCAGCTGCACCCTTTTGGGGAACCTGCCAGGGACCTCGGTGGCGACGTAGACCGTGAGCGCGCCGAAGTCGATGAGGCATCCGTTCCGGGGCAGTGGCCTGCTGCCGAAGCAGCCTGCGTTGTCGCTGATGACGTTGAGGGAGCCGAATCTGTGGACAAGGCCACAAACCACGCGCTCACCCGACGCGATGATAGAGCCCGTCCGGATGTAAACTCCAGCCAGCGCCGCTGCTGGCCCCACGGTGGGCGCCAACTGTCGTGGTGGTGTCACGGTAGATGCCATGGGATGGCTTGAAGTGTGGGGCCGATGGATGCTGGAGGCACCCGGGGAGGGCTTGCGCACACGAACACGCACACGAAGAACACAACTCACACGCACACACACGGTTTTACCCAGGTTCGGGGCTCTCGTGAGGAGATAACACCCCTACTCCTGCCTATCCGATCTGTATATATGATCTACTAGTGATTTACAACCTTGCTCCTGGAGCTGGATAGAAGAATAGCACGATCTAGGCCTCCAACCGAGTCTCGGAAGCTCTCTCTAGCTCTCTACTGACTATGAAAGAAATGCTCAAATGCGTATGCTCGAGGCAAGTGTGCGTGCATCCGTCCCCGTAAGAGGAGCTCCTGGTGCTCCTTATAAAGGGAAGCCCAGGGCACAAGTTAGGGCTGATATCAGTGCTGGCGTAGCCCGGACTGTAGCCACGCCCAGTCCTCTGACCGCTTCCGTCACCGCGCCGTGGCACGTCCCATCTGTCTCCTCCAACACACTGCTCCCTGGTACCGCTTCGGTCAGCGGCATGGAGGTCAATCACTCTGGTCAAGTGGCCTCGTCCCATCGTGCAAGTGGCTCTGCGTCCTGACCCGTGATTGTAGGGACAAGACCTGCGCCTTGACCATGGCCCGAGTAAGCCTCCTTATCCGGCACAGGCATGCCGAATTCCCTGTAACTCGGTTTCGCCTTCCCTGCACACAAGAAGAACAAAGAACGATCCGACATATAACTCGCAGGATCCGACATAACAATATGTCGGTTAATCATGACCCGGCCAGCTCCGAGTCAGCCGGTACAGTTATGTCGGTTTCAGTGACCCGGTCAACACCGAGTCAACCCTTATATCGACACCTTGCCCATACCCGGGGGTTGCCCCCCGACAAAGATTTCACCGAAAGAAGCACTGATTGCTCGCTTATGATGTGTGATTTTTAGAAAAACCTCCGTGGGCCCACTTTTCACAATCCAGGTTCCCTAGGGTTAGTCTTGTCATTCTACAGCCGTTGGAAAAAACCAAGCTCGATTCCATGCCTGGAAGGCAAAGTTGTCAGTGCTTTGCTTTCACCTTGAAATCTGCTTCGTCGGTTCCTAGAATCGTGACAATCAAGGCACCTGAACGGATGGGGTAGATGATGTGCTTCAGATGTGCATCGTCGAAACTGTCCACCCTAACTTCCTACGTGTCTGCCCCGTGCTACCCCACTCGTTTCGGAAGACGGTGGGATCATCTTCGTCGAAGGTGCAAGATTTCACCGAAAGAAGCGCTGATTGCTCGCTTATGATGGGTGATTTTTAGAAAACCTCCGCAGGCCCACTTTTCACAATCCAGGTTCCCTAGGGTTAGTCTTGTCATTCTGCAGCCGTGGGAAAAAACCAAGGTCGATTCCATGCCTGGAAGGTAAAGTTGTCAGTGCTTTGCTTTGACCTTGAAATCTGCTTCGTCGGTTCCTAGAATCACGACAATCAAGGCACCTGAACGGATGGGATAGACGATGTGCTTCAGACATGCGCCACCGAAACTGTCCACCCTAACTTCCTACGTGTCTGCCCCGTGCTACCCTACTCATTTTAGAAGACGGTGGGATCATCTTCGTCGAAGGTGCAAGATTTCACCAAAAGAAGCGCTGATTGCTCGCATATGATGGGTTATTTTTAGAAAACCTCCACGGGCCCACTTTTCACAATCCAGGTACCCTGGGGTTATTGTTGTCATTCTGCAGCCGTGGGAAAAAACCAAGGTCGATTCCATGCCTGGAAGGTAAAGTTGGCAGTGCTTTGCTTTGACCTTGAAATCTGCTTCGTCGGTTCCTAGAATCGCGACAATCAAGGCACCTGAACGGATGGGGTAGACGACGTGCTTTGGACGTACGCTGTCGAAACTATCCACCCTAACTTCCTACGTGTCTGCCCCGTGCTACCCCACTCGATTCGGAAGACGGTGGGATCATCTTCGTCGAAGGTGCAACATTTCACCAAAAGAAGTGCTGATTGCTTGCTTATGATGGGTGATTTTTAGAAAAACCTCCATGGGCCCACTTTTCAAAATCCAGGTTCCTTGGGGTTAGTCATGTCATTCTGCGGCCGTGGGAATAAACCTAGCTCGATTCCATGCCTGGAAGGCAAAGTTGTCAGTTCTTTGCTTTCACCTTAAAATCTGCTTCGTCGGTTCCTAGAATCACGACAATCAATGCACCTGAACAGATGGGGTAGATGATGTGCTTAGGACATGCGTTGTCGAAACTATCCACCCTAACTTCCTACATGTCTGCCCCGTGCTACCCCACTCGTTTCGGAAGACGTTGGATCCTCTTCGTCGAAGGTCCAAGATTTCACCGAAAGAAGCGCTGATTGCTCGCTTATGATGGGTGATTTTTAGAAAACCTCCGTGGGCCCACTTTTCACAATCTAGGTAACCTGGGGTTAGTCTTGTCATTCTGCGGCTGTGGGAAAAAACCAAGCTCGATTCCATGCCTGGAAGGCAAAGTTGTCAGTGCTTTGCTTTCACCTTGAAATCTGCTTCGTCGGTTCCTAGAATCACGACAATCAAGGCACCTGAACAGATGGGGTAGACGACGTGCTTCGGATGTGCGCCGTCAAAACTGTCCACCCTAACTTCCTACGTGTCTGCCCCGTGCTACCCCACTCGTTTCGGAAGACGGTGGGATCATCTTCGTCGAAGGTCCAAGATTTCACCGAAAGAAGCGCTGATTGCTCGCTTATGATGGGTGATTTTTAGAAAAACCTCCGCGGGCCCACTTTTCACAATCTAGGTTCCTTGGGGTTATGCTTGTCATTCTGCGGCCGTGGGAAAAAACCAAGCTCGATTCCATGCCTGGAAGGCAAAGTTGTCAGTGCTTTGCTTTCACCTTGAAATCTGCTTCGTCGGTTCCTAGAATCGCGACAATCAAGGCACCTGAACAGATGGGTTAGACGACGTGCTTCAGACGTGTGCCATCGAAACTATCCACCCTAACTTCCTACGTGTCTGCCCCGTGCTACCCCACTCGTTTCGGAAGACGGTGGGATCATCTTCGTCGAAGGTCTAAGATTTCACCGAAAGAAGCACTAATTGCTCGCTTATGATGGGTGATTTTTAGAAAAACCTCCACGGGCCCACTTTTCACAATCTAGGTTCCCTGGGGTTAGGCTTGTCATTCTGCGGCTGTGGGAAAAAACCAAGCTCGATTCCATGCCTGGAAGGCAAAGTTGACAGTGCTTTGCTTTCACCTTGAAATCTGCTTCGTCGGTTCCTAGAATCGCGACAATCAAGGCACCTGAACGGATGGGGTAGACGACGTGCTTCAGACGTGCGCCGTCAAAACTGTCCACCCTAACTTCCTACGTGTCTGCCCCGTGCTACCCCACTCGTTTCAGAAGACGGTGGGATCATCTTCGTCGAAGGTGCAAGATTTCACCGAAAGAAGCGCTGATTGCTCGCTTATGATGGGTGATTTTTAGAAAAAACTCCGCGGGCCCACTTTTCACAATCTAGGTTCCCTAGGGTTAGTCTTGTCATTCTGCAGCCGTGGGAAAAAACCAAGCTCGATTCCATGCCTGGAAGGCAAAGTTGTCAGTGCTTTGCTTTCACCTTGAAATCTGCTTCGTCGGTTCCTAGAATCGCGACAATCAAGGCAGCTGAACGGATGGGGTAGATGACGTGCTTCAGACGTGCGTCGTCGAAACTGTCCACCCTAACTTCCTACGTGTCTGCCCCGTGCTACCCCACTCGTTTCGGAAGACGGTGGGATCATCTTCGTCGAAGGTGCAAGATTTCACCGAAAGAAGCGCTGATTGCTCGCTTATGATGGGTGATTTTTAGAAAAACTTCCGCAGGCCCAATTTTCGCAATCCAAGTTCCCAAGGGTTAGTCTTGTCATTATGCGACCTCGGGAAAAAACCAAGCTCGATTCAATGCCTGGAAGGCAAAGTTGTCTGTTCTTTGCTTTCACCTTGAAATTTGCTTCGTCGGTTCCTAGAATCGCGACAATCAAGGCACCTGAACGGATGGGGTAGACGACGTGCTTCGGACGTGCGCTGTCGAAACTGTCCACCCTAACTTCTTATGTGTCTGCCCCGTGCTACCCCACTCGATTCGGAAGACGGTGGGATCATCTTCGTCGAAGGTGCAAGATTTCATCAAAAGAAGCGCTGATTGCTTGCTTATGATGGGTGATTTTTAGAAAAACCTCCATGGGCCCACTTTTCACAATCCAGGTTCCTTGGGGTTAGTCATGTCAGTCTGCGGCCGTGGGAAAAAACCTAGCTTGATTCCATGCCTGGAAGGCAAATTTGTCAGTTCTTTGCTTTCACCTTAAAATCTGCTTCGTCGGTTCCTAGAATCGCGACAATCAAGGCACCTGAACGGATGGGGTAGATGACGTGCTTAGGACGTGTGCGCCGTCGAAACTATCCACCCTAACTTCCTACGTGTCTGCCCCGTGCTACCCCACTCGTTTCGGAAGACGGTGGGATCATCTTCGTCGAAGGTGCAAGATTTCACCGAAAGAAGCGCTGATTGCTCGCTTATGATGGGTGATTTTTAGAAAAACCTCCGCAGGCCCACTTTTCACAATCCAGGTGCCCTAGGGTTAGTCTTGTCATTCTGCGGCCGTGGGAAAAAACCAAGCTTGATTCCATGCCTGGAAGGCAAAGTTGTCAGTGCTTTGCTTTCACCTTGAAATCTGCTTCGTCGGTTCCTAGAATCGTGACAATCAAGGCACCCGAATGGATGGGGTAGACGACGTGCTTCAGACATGCGCCATCGAAACTATCCACCCTAACTTCCTATGTGTCTACCCCGTGCTACCCCACTCATTTTAGAAGACGGTGGGATCATCTTCGTCGAAGGTGCAAGATTTCACCGAAAGAAGCGCTGATTGCTCGCATATGATGGGTTATTTTTAGAAAACCTCCGCGGGCCCACTTTTCACAATCCAGGTACCCTGGGGTTATTGTTGTCATTCTGCAGCCGTGGGAAAAAACCAAGGTCGATTCCATGCCTGGAAGGTAAAGTTGGCAGTGCTTTGCTTCGACCTTGAAATCTGCTTCGTCGGTTCCTAGAATCACGACAATCAAGGCACCTGAACGGATGGGGTAGATGATGTGCTTTGGACGTACGCTGTTGAAACTGACCACCCTAACTTCCTACGTGTCTGCCCCGTGCTACCCCACTCGATTCGGAAGACGGTGGGATCATCTTCGTCGAAGGTGCAACATTTCACCAAAAGAAGTGCTGATTGCTTGCTTATGATGGGTGATTTTTAGAAAAACCTCCATGGGCCCACTTTTCAAAATCCAGGTTCCTTGGGGTTAGTCATGTTATTCTGCGGCCGTGGGAATAAACCTAGCTCGATTCCATGCCTGGAAGGCAAAGTTGTCAGTTCTTTGCTTTCACCTTAAAATCTGCTTCGTCGGTTCCTAGAATCACGACAATCAAGGCACCTGAACAGATGGGGTAGATGACGTGCTTAGGACATGCGTTGTCGAAACTATCCACCCTAACTTCCTACGTGTCTACCCCGTGCTACCCCACTCGTTTCGGAAGACGTTGGATCCTCTTCGTCGAAGGTCCAAGATTTCACCGGAAGAAGCGCTGATTGCTTGCTTATGATGGGTGATTTTTAGAAAACCTCCGTGGGCCCACTTTTCACAATCTAGGTAACCTGGGGTTAGTCTTGTCATTCTGCGGCTGTGGGAAAAAACCAAGCTCGATTCCATGCCTGGAAGGCAAAGTTGTCAGTGCTTTGCTTTCACCTTGAAATCTGCTTCGTCGGTTCCTAGAATCGCGACAATCAAGGCACCTGAACTGATGGGGTAGACGACGTGCTTCGGACGTGCGCCGTCGAAACTGTCCACCCTAACTTCCTACGTGTCTGCCCCGTGCTACCCCACTCGTTTCGGAAGACGGTGGGATCATCTTCGTCGAAGGTGCAAGATTTAACCGAAAGAAGCGCTGATTGCTCGCTTATGATGGGTGATTTTTAGAAAAACCTCCACGGGCCCACTTTTCACAATCTAGGTTTCCTGGGGTTAGGCTTGTAATTCTGCGGCCGTGGGAAAAAACCAAGCTCGATTCCGTGCCTGGAAGGCAAAGTTGTCAGTGCTTTGCTTTCACCTTGAAATCTGCTTCGTCGGTTCCTAGAATCGCGACAATCAAGGCACCTGAACGGATGGGGTAGACGATGTGCTTCGGACGTGCACTGTCGAAACTGTCCACCCTAACTTCCTACGTGTCTGTCCCGTGCTACCCCACTCATTTCGGAAGACGGTGGGATCATCTTCGTCGAAGGTGCAAGATTTCACCGAAAGAAGCGCTGATTGCTCGCTTATGATGGGTGATTTTTAGAAAAACCTCCGTGGGCCCACTTTTCACAATCCAGGTTCCCTAGGGTTAGTCTTGTCATTCTGCAGCCGTGGGAAAAAACCAAGCTCGATTCCATGCCTGGAAGGCAAAGTTGTCAGTGCTTTGCTTTCACCTTGAAATCTGCTTCGTCGGTTACTAGAATCGCGACAATCAAGGCACCTAAACGGATGGGGTAGATGACGTGCTTCGGACGTGCGTCGTCGAAACTGTCCACCCTAACTTCCTACGTGTCTGCGCTGTGCTGCCCCACTCGTTTCGGAAGACGGTGGGATCATCTTCGTCGAAGGTGCAAGATTTCACCGAAAGAAGCGCTGATTGGTTGCTTATGATTTTTAGAAAAACCTCCGCAGGCCCACTTTTCACAATCCAGGTTCCTTGGGGTTAGTCTTGTAATTCTTTGGTCGTGGGAAAAAACCTAGCTCGATTCCATGCTTGGAAGGCTAAGTTGTCAATTCTTTGCTTTCACCTTGAAATCTGCTTCGTAGGTTCCTAAAATCGCAACAATCAAGGCACCCGAACGGATGGGGTAGACGACGTGCTTCAGATGAGCGCTGTCAAAACTGTCAACCCTAACTTCCTACGTGTCTGCCCCATGCTACCCCACTCATTTTGGAAGATGGTGGGATCATCTTCGTCGAAGGTGCAAGATTTCATCGAAAGAAGCGCTGATTGCTTGCTTATGATGGGTGATTTTTAGAAAATCTCCACGGGCCCACTTTTAACAATCCAGGTTCCTTGGGGTTAGTCTTGTCATTCTGCATCCGTGGGAAAAAACCTAGCTTGATTCCAAGCCTGGAAGGCAAAGTTGTCAGTGCTTTGCTTTCACCTTGAAATCTGCTTCGTCGGTTCCTAAAATTGCAACAATCAAGGCACCCGAACGGATGGGGTAGATGACGTGCTTCAGACGTGCGCTGTCAAAACTGTCAACCCTAACTTCCTACGTGTCTGCCCCATGCTACCCCACTCGTTTTGGAAGATGGTGGGATCATCTTCGTCGAAGGTGCAAGATTTCATCGAAAGAAGCGTTGATTGCTTGCTTATGATGGGTGATTTTTAGAAAAATCTCCACGGGCCCACTTTTCACAATCCAGGTTCCTGGAGCTTAGTCTTGTCATTCTGCGGCCGTGGGAAAAAACCTAGCTTGATTCCATGCCTGGAAGGCAAAGTTGTCAGTGCTTTGCTTTCACCTTGAAATCTGCTTCGTCGGTTCCTACAATCGCGACAATCAGGGCACCTGAACGGATGGGGTAGACGACATGCTTTGGACATGCGCCGTCAAAACTGTCCACCCTAACTTCCTACGTGTCTGCCCCGTGCTACCCCACTCATTTCGGAAGACGGTGGGATCATCTTCGTCGAAGGTGCAAGATTTCACCGAAAGAAGCGCTGATTGCTTGCTTATGATGGGTGATTTTTAGAAAAACCTTCGCGGGCCCACTTTTCACAATCCAGGTTCCCTAGGGTTAGTGTTGTCATTCTGCGGTGGTGGGAAAAAACAAAGATCAATTCCATGCCTGGAAGGCAAAGTTGTCAGTGCTTTGCTTTCACCTTGAAATCTGCTTCGTCAGTTCCTAGAATCGCGACAATCAAGGCACCTAAACGGATGGGGTAGATGACGTGCTTTGGACGTGCGCCATCGAAACTGTCCACCCTAACTTCCAACGTGTCTGCCCCGTGCTACCCCACTCGTTTCGGAAGACGGTGGGGTCATCTTCGTCGAAGGTGCAAGATTTCACCGAAAGAAGCGTTGATTGCTTGCTTATGATGGGTGATTTTTAGAAAAACCACCACGGGCCCTGTAACAGCCCAGATTTGGTACCCTAAAATATGGGCCAAAGTTTCACTTTTTCTTTTCATTGCGTCATGGCATACATTATTAAATTGCTAAATTTAATCAAAGCAACAAATGGAAAACATTAAGGGGAAGCAAAACACTTCCTAAAAATTCCAAACCCAAATGCAATTGCTCAAGTTGGCAAAACAAAATAATCTTGAGTTTCCATATTTTTCCAGGAAGTTCCAAGAATGCATTTCATAATTATTTGGCAATGTAAAATTCTTGCCAAACAATTAAATAAATTGGGACTTCAAAATTGAGTTAAACCAATTCTTAAATTGAAACCAAGTTAAACCTTTCCAAAATTTAAAATTAATGGGGAGCTTTCTTATCTTATGATGAGTCTCCATGAATATTTTCAATTATTTTGAGAATGTTTAAATACCCCAAGTAAATGGATTTTTGGAATTTATTAAAATTTGCCTTATTTAAAACACTATGAACAAATGTTATGCAAAACTTTTTATTTTGCAGCACAACCTTTTGAGGAGCTTGTAAATATTATCAGGAGCCTCCCTAAATAATTTCATAATTTTTGAAAATGTTTAAGTGCCTCAATTAAATGCCAAAAGGTGGCTGTTTTCAAAATGAATAAAAACAGGAAAAGAAGAAAACAGTGCCGGGGGGGTTTTCGCAAAATGTCTTCTTCCCTGTTGGACACACGAGCTTCACTGTGCCGCCATGCCGCCGTCGCCGTGTTGACTCCCATGCTGCCTCCCCGCACCCTGGCCCCCCTCGTGAATAGGTGAAGACGTCGTGCTGCTCTCCTCTCCTCCCTCGATCTCCTCTGCTCCCCACGAACCCCAAACCCTAACCCTAATTTTCGGTGCCGAGCTCCTGCCGCCGCCGTCACGGATGCTGTCGGTTCCGGCCGTCCCGAAGCCAGCCGAAGCCGTCGTCGACTCCGCCTCGCCGAGCTGCATCTCCCCGCCGCAGGAATTGGCCCGGGAATGCCGCAGTCGCCGTCACCGACCCGTTCCTTCCCCGCCTCCGGCCGCCGCGTCGAGCAAGATCGCGTCGCTGTCTGGCCTCCCCCGCTCTCGCCGTCCGGTTCATCTTATCCAGGGTGAGCTCGCGGTGCTTCCCGACCCCTTCTCCCTCTTTATCTCGCTCTGTGCCGTGCCCCCTCTGTGCACCGCCGCCCGCCGCCGCGGCATGGTCGGCAGCACGATTCCGGTGACCAAATGGTCCAACCCGCCGCTCCCCCCGACTCCTCTCTGCTCCCTCTAGCTCGTAGGGCAGGTGACTTCCTCCAATTCCATCCCAAGCCGACGATTTCATGATCAACAGGCCGCATGTTCCCCGATGACATCATGCTTACGTCGGCCGTTCTTCAGTTTTGCAATTTCAGTTTTAACAGAGAAGATGGAAATTGCATTTTCTAATAAATGGTAAAACAGAAAAATACAAATGACATACCAAATTGTTCACAATTTCACAACCTATTCAAATATTTCACTCACACATGCAAATGAATTTCTGAATTTGAATTTAAAATGTGAAATGCAAATCATCGGTTAATTATTCAAATTTTTTAAAATTCATATCTAGAGTTTTATATTTCAGAAAATTGCAAATAGTATGTTAAGATGCTCAGCTAAATAATCTCTACCTATTAGTGCCTTTATTTGAATTTTTGGTTAAATTAAATTACCTTTAATTGTTAAATATAAAAGGGGTAGATTTAAAGTCCAACTTTGAAAATTCATAACAATTTGAATATTGCTCCAAAAATTACAAATAAGGTACCATTTTGTTCAGAGAATTAATATCTACCTGTTAGTTGTAATTGGATGCTAAAATGAATCATTTAATTTGCTGTTATTTAAAATCATTAAAATGGCAGATTATTTGTGGAAATTGAAAATTGCATAACTTGAGTTTTAATTATCCAAAAATTATGAATAAGCTCTCAAAATGTTCAGTGAATAATTATCTACAAGTTTATGTCATTTGAGGGAATTTTAGATGCAATGTTGGTGCTGTTAAATAAAAATAGTTAAAATGGCAGAATTAATTCAATTATTGAAAATATCCTAAATTGATGAATATTAATTCAAAAATTACAAATGATATATCAAATTGATCAGCAAATCAAATGCTATCTAGCTATGTTAAGTTCATAGCAAGTAACCAACTTTTCCTTTGATGTCATTATCGAATTGGTTAAAATGATTTAAATTGCCTAACCGTTTAAATCACCATTTATTCATCGTTAATCGGAAAATTGCAAACGAGGTACCAAAATGATCAGCACGACAATACCTAACTAATAATATTATCTCGATGCATGTTGTCATCTTATTTCAGTACTGGTCTTTTTAGAATAACTCAAAAGCATTAAGTTTAATTATGTGGTTTATCCCGATTAATTGATATAATTATACTCGGGATCCCATTTAACTTGTGGGACATGCCCAATACCTTTTCAATGCATAATATGACCATATCATCATGACTGTGCTTCGAACCTTGTATTCGTGTTATTTATTTCGTTTCCGTTATTGTTGTGTTCCGTTAGATTCAGGAGTCGAGGTTCCACCACAATACCTCGACGATCAACGCGCCCAGCACTATCAGCAAGGCAAGAGCTAACCTAACCTTCTTGGCATCTAGCATCCTATTGTTTTACAAACTTATTTTATCCACCATAATATTGCATGCGATTCAAATGTCTCTTTTGATCAAGACATAGAGTATCCTATGAATGCATGTTTATCCCCTGAACCATCACATGCCTCCCCTCCTATGAACCCTAGGTTTGATGTGTTGGCCGGAGACAAAGATATAATTGTTGATTATATATGCTTAGCTATGCTTAGTTAAATGATATATGTTGTTCGGTGATTTAAATCCATTATTATGAATGGTGGAGGAATGGTCGGATATGATGGTTACTTGTGGTGGATAATTAATTTGCTAAAAGGCTTCGATGAGTTGCCATCGGGGATGGTGTTTTGCCTCATTCCTGCCGCCTAGGCTGAGAGTGCTTTAGCTAGAACCAAGAACCGAGCGTGCTGCCATTGGGGGGTGTATGGGCGCCTCACTAACTAAATAACTTGTGCGGGCGTATACAAGGGTCCTCTAGTGTGCTATTTCCATTTGCCGCGTGTGTGAGCGGAAAAAGAAATGACGAGGATGGTGGTGTTTAGGACGTGGTGATGGGGCAGGGGCTGAGGCTGGGTAAACCTGCCCTGTGGCCACAGATGACTCTTGGATAGTCTCACGCGAGGTAAAGGTTTAACCGCGCCTGCTTGCCGGCCTTCCCCAGAAGAGGGCCAACTAGGTGAGCCGGACGGTACCAATGGGTAAATTAGTACACCCCTGTAGGGTAAATCTTTTCGAAAAGCCGTGTCCACGGTTATGGACAAACTCTTGGGAAAGGTGGATTAGCTCATAGATAACATTAACCTAATTGATATCGCAGCTAGAGGTTGCATTTCAAAGTGTGATAAAAGGTTCATTTCCTCGAGGGTGATTCGAGGGAGTGCCTTAGTGGAGACGAGTGATGTTTTGGCTACAAGTAGGTTCGATGAGAACCGAAGATGTAAAGTTTACTCTCTTATCCCCTTTATGAAAATTATTCTGAATAGACGATGTCGTGGGTCTTGTTACATCTTTTACAATGGAAATCTAGCTTTACAATGGGTGATTTTTAGAAAAACCTCCATGGGCCCACTTTTCACAATCCAGGTTCCTTGGGGTTAGTCATGTCATTCTGCGGCCGTGGGAAAAAACCTAGCTTGATTCCATGCCTGGAAGGCAAAGTTGTCAGTGCTTTGCTTTCACCTTGAAATCTGCTTCGTCAGTTCCTAGAATCGCGACAATCAAGGCACCTAAACGGATGGGGTAGATGACGTGCTTTGGACGTGCGCCATCGAAACTATCCACCCTAACTTCCTACGTGTCTGCCCCATGCTACCCCACTCGTTTCGGAAGACGGTGGGATCATCTTCGTCTAAGGTGCTAGATTTCACCGAAAGAAGCGCTGATTGCTCGCTTATGATGGGTGATTTTTAGAAAAACTTACGCAGGCCCAATTTTTGCAATCTAGGTTCCCTGGGGTTAGTCTTGTTATTATGCGGCCTCGGGAAAAAACCAAGCTCGATTCCATGCCTGGAAGGCAAATTTGTCAGTTCTTTGCTTTCACCTTAAAATCTGCTTCGTCGGTTCCTATAATCGCGACAATCAAGGCACCTGAACGGATGGGGTAGACGACGTGCTTCTGACGTGCCCCGTCGAAACTGTCCACCCTAACTTCATACGTGTCTGCCCCATGCTACCCCACTCGTTTTGGAAGATGGTGGGATCATCATCGTCGAAGGTGCAAGATTTCACCGAAAGAAGCGCTGGTTGCTCGCTTATGATGAGTGATTTTTAGAAAAACCTCCGTGGGCCCAGTTTTCACAATCCAGGTTCCCTAGGGTTAGTCTTGTCATTCTGCGGCCGTGGGAAAAAACCAACCTCGATTCCATGCCTGGAAGGCAAAGTTGTCAGTGCTTTGCTTTCACCTTGAAATCTGGTTCGTCGGTTCCTAGAATCACGACAATCAAGGCACCTGAACGGATGGGGTAGATGACATGCTTCGGACATGCGTCGTAGAAACTGTCCACCCTAACTTCCTACGTGTCTGCCCCGTGCTGCCTCACTCGTTTCGGAAGACGGTGGGATCATCTTCGTCGAAGATGCAAGATTTCACCGAAAGAAGCGCTGATTGGTTGCTTATGATTTTTAGAAAAACCTCCATGGGCCCACTTTTCACAATCCAGGTTCCATGGGGTTAGTCTTGTCATTCTTCGGCCGTGGGAAAAAACCTAGCTCGATTCCATGCCTGGAAGGCAAAGTTGTCAGTGCTTTGCTTTCACCTTGAAATCTGGTTCGTCGGTTCCTAGAATCACGACAATCAAGGCACCTGAACGGATGGGGTAGATGACGTGCTTCGGACATGCATCATAGAAACTGTCCACCCTAACTTCCTACGTGTCTGCCCCGTGCTGCCTCACTCGTTTCGGAAGACGGTGGGATCATCTTCGTCGAAGATGCAAGATTTCACCGAAAGAAGCGCTGATTGGTTGCTTATGATTTTTAGAAAAACCTCCGCGGGCCCACTTTTCACAATACAGGTTCCATGGGGTTAGTCTTGTCATTCTTCGGCCGTGGGAAAAAACCTAGCTCGATTCCATGCCTGGAAGGCAAAGTTGTCAGTTCTTTGCTTTCACCTTGAAATCTGCTTCGTCGGTTCCTAGAATCGCAACAATCAAGGCACCTGAACGGATGGAGTAGACGACGTGCTTCGGCCGTGCACCGTCAAAACTGTCCACCCTAACTTCCTACGTGTCTGCCCCGTGCTACCCCACTCGTTTCGGAAGACGGTGGGATCATCTTCGTCGAAGGTGCTAGATTTCACCGAAAGAAGCGCTGATTGCTCGCTTATGATGGGTGATTTTTAGAAAAACTTACGCAGGCCCAATTTTTGCAATCCAGGTTCCCTGGGGTTAGTCTTGTTATTATGCGGCCTCGGGAAAAAACCAAGCTCGATTCCATGCCTGGAAGGCAAAGTTGACAGTTCTTTGCTTTCACCTTAAAATCTGCTTCGTCGGTTCCTATAATCGCGACAACCAAGGCACCTGAACGGATGGGGTAGACGACGTTCTTCGGACGTGCGCCGTCGAAACTATCCACCCTAACTTCCTATGTGTCTGCCCCATGCTACCCCACTCGTTTCGGAAGACGTTGGATCCTCTTCGTCGAAGGTCCAAGATTTCACCGAAAGAAGCGCTGATTGCTCGCTTATGATGGGTGATTTTTAGAAAAACTTCCGTGGGCACACTTTTCACAATCTAGGTTCCCTGGGGTTAGTCTTGCAATTCTGTGGCTATGGGAAAAAACCAAGCTCGATTCCATGCCTGGAAGTCAAAGTTGTCAGTGCTTTGCTTTCACCTTGAAATCTGCTTCGTCGGTTCCTAGAATCGCGACAATCAAGGCACCTGAACAGATGGGGTAGACGACGTGCTCCGGACGTGCGCTGTCAAAACTGTCCACCCTAACTTCCTACGTGTCTGCCCCGTGCTACCCCACTCGTTTCGGAAGACGGTGGGATCATCTTCATCGAAGGTCCAAGATTTCACCGAAAGAAGCGCTGATTGCTCGCTTATAATGGGTGATTTTTATAAAACCTCCGCGGGCCCACTTTTCACAATCTAGGTTCCCTGGGGTTAGGCTTGTCATTCTGCGGCCGTGGGAAAAAACCAAGCTCGATTCCATGCCTGGAAGGCAAAGTTGTCAGTGCTTTGCTTTCACCTTGAAATCCGCTTCGTCGGTTCCTAGAATCACGACAATCAAGGCACCTGAACGGATGGGGTAGACGACATGCTTCAGACGTGCGCCGTCGAAACTGTCCACCCTAACTTCCTACGTGTCTGCCCCGTGCTACCCCACTCGTTTCGGAAGACGGTGGGATCATCTTTGTCGAAGGTGCAAGATTTCACCGAAAGAAGCGCTGATTGCTCGCTTATGATGGGTGATTTTTAGAAAAACCTCCATGGGCCCACTTTTCACAATCCAGGTTCCCTAGGGTTAGTCTTGTCATTCTGCGACCGTGGGAAAAAACCAAGCTCGATTCCATGCCTGGACGGCAAAGTTGTCAGTGCTTTGCTTTCACCTTGAAATCTGCTTCGTCGGTTCCTAGAATCACGACAATCAAGGCACCTAAACGGATGGGGTAGATGACGTGCTTCGTACATGCATCGTCGAAACTATCCACCCTAACTTCCTACGTGTCTGCCCCGTGCTGCCCCACTCGTTTCAGAAGACGGTGGGATCATCTTCGTCGAAGGTGCAAGATTTCACCGAAAGAAGCGTTGATTGCTTGCTTACGATTTTTAGAAAAACCTCCGCGGGCCCACTTTTCACAATCCAGGTTCCTTGGGGTTAGTCTTGTCATTCTTCGGCCGCGGGAAAAAACCTAGCTCGATTCCATGCCTGGAAGGCAAAGTTGTTCGTTCTTTGCTTTCACCTTGAAATCTGCTTCGTCGGTTCCTAGAATCACAACAATCAAGGCACCTGAACGGACGGGGTAGACGACGTGCTTCGAACGTGCACCGTCGAAACTGTCCACCCTAACTTCCTACATGTCTGCCCCGTGCTACCCCACTCGTTTCGGAAGACAGTGGGATCATCTTCGTCGAAGGTGCAAGATTTCACCGAAAGAAGCATTGATTGCTTGCTTATGATGGGTGATTTTTAGAAAAATCTCCACGGGACCACTTTTCACAATCCAGGTTCCTTGGGGTTAGTCTTGTCATTCTGTGGCCGTGGGAAAAAACCTAGCTCGATTCCATGCCTGGAAGGCTAAGTTGTCAGTTCTTTGCTTTCACCTTGAAATCTACTTCGTCGGTTCCTATAATCGCAACAATCAAGGCACCTGAACGGATGGGGTTGACGACGTGCTTCAGACGTGCGCCGTCGAAACTGTCCACCCTAACTTCCTATGTGTCTACCCCATGCTACCCCCTCGTTTCGGAAGATGGTGGGATCATCTTCGTCGAAGGTGCAAGATTTCACCGAAAAAAGCGCTGATTGCTTGCCTATGATTGGTTATTTTTAGAAAAATCTCCACAGGCCCACTTTTAAGAATCCAGGTTCCTTGGGGTTAGTCTTGTCATTCTACGGCCGTGGGAAAAAACCTAGCTTGATTCCATGCCTGGAAGGCAAAGTTGTCAGTGCTTTGCTTTCACCTTGAAATCTGCTTCGTCGGTTCCTACAATCGCGACAATCAAGGCACCTGAACGGATGGGGTAGACGACATGCTTTGGACATGCGTCGTCGAAAATTTCCACCCTAACTTCCTACATGTCTGCCCCGTGCTACCCCACTCGTTTCGGAAGACGGTGGGATCATCTTCGTCGAAGGTGCAAGATTTCACCGAAAGAAGCGCTGATTGCTCGCTTATGATGGGTGATTTATAGAAAAACCTCCGCGGGCCCACTTTTCACAATCCAGGTTCCCTGGGGTTAGTTTTGTCATTCTACGGCTGTGGGAAAAAACAAAGATCGATTCCATGCCTGGAAGGCAAAGTTGTCAGTGTTTTGCTTTCACCTTGAAATCTGCTTCGTCGGTTCCTAGAATCACGACAATCAAGGCACCTGAACGGATGGGGTAGATGACGTGCTTCGGACGTGCGTCGTCGAAACTGCCACCGTAACTTCCTACGTGTCTGCCCCGTGCTGCCCCACTCGTTTCGGAAGACGGTGGGATCATCTTCGTCGAAGGTGCAAGATTTCACAGAAAGAAGCACTGATTGGTTGCTTATGATTTTTAGAAAAACCTCCGCGGACCCACTTTTCACAATCCAGGTTCCTTGGGTTAGTCTTGTCATTCTTCGGCCGTGGGAAAAAACCTAGCTCGATTCCATGCCTGGAAGGCAAAGTTGTCAGTTCTTTGCTTTCACCTTGAAATCTGCTTCGTCCGTTCCTAGAATCGCAACAATCAAGGCACCTGAACGGATGGGGTAGACGACGTGCTTCAGATGTGCACCGTCGAAACTGTCCACCCTAACTTCCTACGTGTCTGCCCCATGCTACCCCACTCGTTTCGGAAGACGGTGGGATCATATTCGTCGAAGCTGCAAGATTTCACCGAAAGAAGCGCTGATTGCTCACTTATGATGGGTGATTTTTAGAAAAACTTCCGCAGGCCCAATTTTCGCAATCCAGGTTCCCTTTGGTTAGTCTTGTCATTATGCGGCCTCGGGAAAAAACTAAGCTCGATTCCATGTCTGGAAGGCAAAGTTGTCAGTTCTTTGCTTTCACCTTAAAATCTGCTTCGTCGGTTCCTAGAATCGCGACAATCAAGGCACCAGAACGGATGGGGTAGACGACGTGCTTCGGACGTGCACCGTCGAAACTATCCACCCTAACTTCCTACGTGTCTGCCCCATGCTACCCCACTCGTTTCGGAAGATGGTGGGATCATCTTCGTCGAAGGTCGAAGATTTCACCGAAAGAAGCGCTGATTGCTCGCTTATGATGGGTGATTTTTAGAAAAACCTTCGTGGGCCCACTTTTCACAATCTAGGTTCCCTGGGATTAGGCTTGTCATTCTGCAGCCGTGGGAAAAAACCAAGCTCGATTCCATGCCTGGAAGGCAAAGTTGTCAGTGCATTGATTTCACCTTGAAATCTGCTTTGTCGGTTCCTAGAATCGCGACAATCAAGGCACCTGAACGGATGGGGTAGATGACGTGCTTCATACATGCGTCGTCGAAACTGTCCACCCTAACTTCCTACGTGTCTGCCCCATGCTGCCCCACTCGTTTCGGAAGACGGTGGGATCATCTTCGTCGAAGGTGCAAGATTTCACCGAAAGAAGCATTGATTGCTTGCTTACGATTTTTAGAAAAACCTCCGCGGGCCCACTTTCCACAATCCAGATTCCTTGGGGTTAGTCTTGTCATTCTTCAGCCGTGGGAAAAAACATAGCTCGATTCCATGCCTGGAAGGCAAAGTTGTCAGTGCATTGATTTCACCTTGAAATCTGCTTCGTCGGTTCCTAGAATCGCAACAATCAAGGCACCTGAACGGATGGGGTAGACGACGTGCTTCGGACGTGCACCGTCGAAACTGTCCACCCTAACTTCCTACGTGTCTGCCCCGTGCTACCCCAATCGTTTCGGAAGACGGTGGGATCATCTTCGTCGAAGGTGCAAGATTTCACCGAAAGAAGCGTTGATTGCTTGCTTATGATGGGCGATTTTTAGAAAAATCTCCACAGGCCCACTTTTCACAATCCAGGTTCCTTGGGGTTAGTCTTGTCATTCTGCGGCCGTGGGAAAAAACCTAGCTCGATTCCATGCCTGGAAGGCAAAGTTGTCAGTGCTTTGCTTTCACCTTGAAATCCGCTTCGTCGGTTCCTAGAATCGCGACAATCAAGGCACCTGAACGGATGGGGTAGATGACGTGCTTCGGACGTGCGCCGTTGAAACTGTCCACTCTAACTTCCTATGTGTCTGCCCCGTGCTACCCCACTCGATTGGGAAGACGGTGGGATCATCTTCGTTGAAGGTGCAAGATTTCACCGAAAGAAGCGCTGATTGCTTGCTTATGATGGGTGATTTTTAGAAAAACCTCTACGGGCCCACTTTTCGCAATCCAGGTTCCTTGGGGTTATTCTTGTCATTCTATGGCCGTGGGAAAAAACCTAGCTCGATTCCATGCCTGGAAGGCAAAGTTGTCAGTTCTTTGCTTTCAGCTTGAAATCTGCTTCATCGGTTCCTAGAATCGCGACAATCAAGGCACCTGAACGGATGGGGTAGACAACGTGCTTTGGACGTGCACCGTCAAAACTGTCCACCCTAACTTCCTACGTGTCTGCCCCATGCTACCTCACTCGTTTCGGAAGACGGCGGGACCATCTTCATCGAAGGTGCAAGATTTCACCGAAAGAAGCGCTGATTGCTCGCTTACGATGGGTGATTTCTAGAAAAACCTCCACGGGCCCACTTTTCACAATCAAGGTTCCCTGGGATTAGTCTTGTAATTCTGCGCCTGTGTGGAAAAACCAAGCTCGATTCCATGCCTGGAAGGCAAAGTTGTCAGTGCTTTGCTTTCACCTTGAAAGCTGCTTCGTCGGTTCCTAGAATCGCGACAATCAAGGCAACTGAACGGATGGGTTAGATGACGTGCTTCGGACGAGCGCCGTTGAAACCGTCCACCCTAACGTCCTACGTGTCTGCCCCGTGCTACCCCACTCGTTTTGGAAGACGGTGGGATCATCTTCGTCGAAGGTGCAAGATTTCACCGAAAGAAGCGCTGATTGCTCGCTTATGATGGGTAATTTTTAGAAAAACCTCCGCGGGCCCACTTTTCACAATCCAGGTTCCCTAGGGTTATTATTGTCATTCTACGGCCGTGGGAAAAAACCAAGCTCGATTCCATGCCTGGAAGGCAAAGTTGTCAGTGCTTTGCTTTCACCTTGAAATCTACTTCGTCGGTTCCTAGAATCGCGAAAATCAAGGCACCTGAACGGATGGGGTAGACGACGTGCTTCAGACGTGCACCGTCGAAACTGTCCACCCTAACTTCCTACGTGTCTGCCCCATGCTACCCCACTCGTTTCGGAAGACGGTGGGATCATCTTCGTCGAAGCTGCAAGATTTCACCGAAAGAAGCGCTGATTGCTCACTTATGATGGGTGATTTTTAGAAAAACTTCCGCAGGCCCAATTTTTGCAATCCAGGTTCCCTTTGGTTAGTCTTGTCATTATGCGGCCTCGGGAAAAAACTAAGCTCGATTCCATGTCTGGAAGGCAAAGTTGTCAGTTCTTTGCTTTCACCTTAAAATCTGCTTCGTCGGTTCCTAGAATCGCGACAATCAAGGCACCAGAACGGATGGGGTAGACGACGTGCTTCGGACGTGCACCGTCGAAACTATCCACCCTAACTTCCTACGTGTCTGCCCCATGCTACCCCACTCGTTTCGGAAGATGGTGGGATCATCTTCGTCGAAGGTCGAAGATTTCACCGAAAGAAGCGCTGATTGCTCGCTTATGATGGGTGATTTTTAGAAAAACCTTCGTGGGCCCACTTTTCACAATCTAGGTTCCCTGGGATTAGGCTTGTCATTCTGCAGCCGTGGGAAAAAACCAAGCTCGATTCCATGCCTGGAAGGCAAAGTTGTCAGTGCATTGATTTCACCTTGAAATCTGCTTTGTCGGTTCCTAGAATCGCGACAATCAAGGCACCTGAACGGATGGGGTAGATGACGTGCTTCATACATGCGTCGTCGAAACTGTCCACCCTAACTTCCTACGTGTCTGCCCCATGCTGCCCCACTCGTTTCGGAAGACGGTGGGATCATCTTCGTCGAAGGTGCAAGATTTCACCGAAAGAAGCGTTGATTGCTTGCTTACGATTTTTAGAAAAACCTCCGCGGGCCCACTTTCCACAATCCAGATTCCTTGGGGTTAGTCTTGTCATTCTTCAGCCGTGGGAAAAAACATAGCTCGATTCCATGCCTGGAAGGCAAAGTTGTCAGTGCATTGATTTCACCTTGAAATCTGCTTCGTCGGTTCCTAGAATCGCAACAATCAAGGCACCTGAACGGATGGGGTAGACGACGTGCTTCGGACGTGCACCGTCGAAACTGTCCACCCTAACTTCCTACGTGTCTGCCC